>JBBPBX010007014.1:52326-66527 GCA_038048925.1 Garcialebias charrua | reverse complement strand
GTGTGTGGTGGTGGGGGTGGTCCATTCCGAAAATATCTCATGAGATTTCTTTCAGTGAAATATGATGAAACCCCACAGAAATTAATAATTGGTTGCACATGTACATTCAAGATGGCTGCCACAGACAGGAACCTTAAAAACCCAGAAATGGCTATAACGTTGGAAAATTTACAGATACTATGAGTGTGGCATCTCACAATAAGGCCTCAAGGATTTATAAATACAGGTATGTTTCTATCTATCTATCTATCTATCTATCTATCTATCTATCTATCTATCTATCTATCTATCTATCTATCTATCTATCTATCTATCTATCTATCTATCTATCTATCTATCTATCTATCTATCTATCTATCTATCTATCTATCTATCTATCATCTATCCATCTACCGTATTTTTCAGAGTATAGGTCGCACCTTTTTATCATTTTTTTCATGGCCTGCAACCTATACTCAGGTGCGACCTATATATGGCTTTTTATAAAATAAGCTGATTTGTAATAATTTATTAACAAAAATTAAACTGAGACACACTCTTACAATAATGTCAGCGAACAAATATATATTTTTTAGGTGTTTATCCTGCTAAAAGTATTCATTTATTAAAGAAAAGTTCAGCTCAGACACATATTTGCTATAATTTTTTATCAAACAATTACTGTAATTGTTTGTAAGTGTTAATCTTCTTAAAAGCCTTGCTGTGCGCTCCTGTGGAAGAGACATTTGCAGCAGAGCTAAACACGGTCCACATTTTGACGTAGGTGCGACCTATTTATGGATTTTTCCAATTTATTGGCAATAATTGGACAATGCGACCTATAATCCGGTGCGACCTATACTCCGAAAAATACGGTATCTATCTATCTATCTATGAGAGTGCACATGATGATAATTTTAAGGTTTGCAGCAAAATTGTTACAACTTACGGAAGAAAATTTTTTCATGGTTGAATGCAATACGCTTCCGTAACAACTCTATAATTTCTTTAAATAAAAGTTGACGTGAAAGGTAACGGGTAATATGCATTTCTTCAAGCAACAGATTATGACCTCATCCTGTTCTGAACACCGACATTGTCTGTCAGACTACAGCACTACATGGCAAATGGATTAAGTTATTTTATGCAAAACTAAAGTTTGACGATTGTCTTGAGACAAGAAGCAATATTACATTTTTTTAGATGTTGGAAGTGAGGGGGGGGTAGGGAGCGTTGGCTGGTTGGGTTGTGAAATGAAGCTGTACTCAGCAAAAGATGTGGCACAGAAGCACTCGAGCCAGAGTTTAGAGTGCAGAGAAAGATAAGACACCCTGACTTAAGACAAATCTCTTCTTGGTCAGAAAAACAGATGCACAATGTTCAGAAATTTGCTGAATGGCATTGATGAAATTTGCCGAACAAACTGAGTTAATGTGTTACATTTAAAAGAATCTGAAAACTGGATAAAAGCTAAAAAATAAAAAATAAATAGAATACTGGCTAAAAGCAAAAAAAACAAAAACATAATAATAATAAATAAATAAATAAAAAGGTAAGCTACAACATAAAGTAGCAAAGATTAGCTAAAACCAAAAGTAGCCAAATGCTAACTTACCGGTAAACATGGTAGCTAAATAAATGCTAACAGTTAAGCAAAGTAAGTAAAGTAAAGCAAGGCATAAACCTATCTAAAAACTAAAGGTAAAGAGCAAACTAATGCAAAATGTTACAGAATAGAAGCTACAAACTAAATAAGACATTAGCTTAAAGCTAAATGTCACAAAATGGTGAAAGAATCAAAAGGCTAAAAGGTGAATGTAGCAAAAAGCGAAGTAAATAAATGAGTAAATGAGGGCACAGATTTTTGTGTAAAGCGCTTTGAGTATCTTGGTAAGATAGAAAGGTGCTATATACTGTAAGTACAGTCCATTTCATTTAAATTTACTATAGCCAACAGTGTCAAAAAGCTTAGAGGCTAAAAGTAGCAGAACGTATAACAAAAGAAGATAAAAGCTATCTGAAAGCCAAAAGTAGCATAAAAGATTAATTAAAGCAGGTTTCCTAAAGTAAACGAGAATATTTTTAGACAGAAACA
Source organism: Garcialebias charrua (assembly GCA_038048925.1). Lineage (NCBI taxonomy): Eukaryota > Metazoa > Chordata > Actinopteri > Cyprinodontiformes > Rivulidae > Garcialebias > Garcialebias charrua. The sequence continues at coordinate 64,453 of JBBPBX010007014.1, read as the reverse complement.
CCAAAAAACTATTTCTATGAAGGAGATATTTTTAAAAACGTTAAATAATTTGAAATGTTAAAAGTTACAAGAGGAGGGTCCGTCGGATAGTCGAACCTCGGATCCAGGAGGAGCAGTGTGGTTTTCGTGCTGGTCGTGGAACACTGGACCAGCTCTACACCCTCAGCAGGGTCCTGGAGGGTGCGTGGGAGTTTGCCTAACCAGTTTACATGTGCTTTGTGGACTTGGAGAAGGCATTCGACTGCGTCCCTCGGGGGGTTCTGTGGTGGGTACTCTGGGAGTATGGGGTACCAGGCCCTTTGATATGGGCTGTTAGGTCCCTGTACGACCGGTGTCAGAGCCTGGTCCGCATTGCCGGCAAGGAATGTTGCCTATCTCTCAATCTAACACAACTTATCGATTCTCTCACCAGACCAAACATAAAATGTCCCGAAAAATCTTCCACCTTAGATCTGTTTTTCACAAATGCACCTCACAAATTTCCTGGTATAGGTGTATTTGCTAACGTTTTGAGTGATCATTCCGTAATAGCAGCTCTTAGATCTACTAAACTTCCACCTGCTAAGCCCAGAATAATCCAAAAAAGGGATTTGAAACGTTTCAGTGAACAGTCATTCCTTTGGGATCTATCCCACTTTGACTGGCAACGTATCCTACAAATCAATGATGTGAACACCGCTTGGAACTATTTTCATGATAGTTTCATTTACTTTGTAAACAAACACGCTCCTTTCCGGCAGTTCAGGATAAAGGGCCGTGACAGCCCCTGGTTTACTCCTGAACTAGCTGATCTCCTGCACTGGAGAGATCATCTTTGGGCCGCAGCAAGAAAATCACACTCAGACACTGACTGGTTGAAATTTCGGCAGCTAAGGAATAAATGCACATCTGCCATCAAAGCCGCAAAACGTAACTACTTCTTATCTCAGACCTCCAAAAATCTAAACGATCCTAAAAAATTCTGGAAAACCATTAAATCTCTCTCAGGCACCCCCCAATCATCTGACCTCCCATCACAATTTCTTGTTGACTCTGTTCCTGTGTCAAATAAGCACGAGATCCTGAACTGTTTCAATAAACATTTTGTTGCTTCTAGTTCATTATTTGACACAGTTACAAATGGAAAATCAGCCACTTTATCTAATAATCAAACTTCTACAAATCAAATCCCTCCTACAAGCCAACCATCTGTTAATCACACCTTCTCTTTTTCTCCGTTCTCAGTCAGTGAGGTAAATAAACTGTTAAATGATCTTGATCCTAAAAAATCTGCAGGTCCAGATGAACTTCCACCTTATTTCTTAAGGCTGGCTGCTCATATCATCACAGTCCCTGTGACCCACATCTTTAATCTGTCCATAAGCCAAAACACCATTCCGGATGCTTGGAAAACAGCCTTTGTTCTTCCTTTGCTGAAGGGAGGTGACCCCACCTCACTGAACAATTATCGACCGATCTCTAAACTCTGCATCTTAGCCAAGGTTCTAGAAAAACTGATAAACTCTCAGATCAAAAATTATCTGGACTCATTTAACATCTTACCTCTTCATCAATCTGGTTTCAGGAAAAAACACAGCACAACAACTGCTTCTCTGAAGGTTCTGAATGATGTTGTTGAAGCATTGGATGCTAAGGACTATTGTGCTGCACTTTTCTTAGACCTGTCTAAAGCTTTTGACACTGTGGATCATAACATCCTGTGTCATAAGCTCTCAGAAATCGGTTTCTCTGATCACACCATCGGTTGGTTTTCTAACTATCTTTCCAATCGGAGGCAATGTGTTCAACATAACGGTACTTCTTCCAGCTATTTAACAGTTAAAAATGGTGTACCACAAGGCTCAGTTTTAGGACCAACTCTCTTTACAATCTACATAGCTAATGTAGGTCACTGCATCCCTGATGCATCCTTACATTTCTATGCTGATGATACAGTTGTTTACTGCCGAGCTAAAACAGTAGCTAAGGCTTTCCAGTTACTGCAATCCGCTTTTGACATCATCCAGTCAGATTTGTTCCGTCTCAAACTTGTCCTAAATGCTGATAAAACAAAAGGGATGTTTTTTTCAAATAGGAAGGCGGTTCCAGCAGATCCTCCTCTGATTTTATCTTCAAATAATAATAATAATAATAATGTCTATTCCTGTCATCTGCGTATGTTCCCATACACAGACGAAATTCGTCTCTGCATTTAACCCAACCACCTACCAGGTGGTGCAGTGAGCAGCCCGAAAGCGCTCGGGGAGCTGGAGAAATAGGTGTGCACTCATAGACACCCCAAGCTGGGTAGTGGCCGGGGCGCGAACCCGCGACCTTCGGATCCGTAGTCAAAAGCCCTGCCACTAGACCATCTTGGCTCCTTATGGTGTCCCTATTGAGTTTGTTGATTCCTATAAATATCTGGGTATCCTGATCGATTCACATCTCTCTTTTAAACTCCACGTGGAAAACCTAGTGAAGAAACTGAAAGTTAAACTGGGTTTCTTTTTCAGAAACAAATCATGTCTAACACTGAATGTTAGGAAACGCCTTGTATCTGTGACTTTCCTTCCCTCCATTGATTACGGTGACATTCTCTACATGAATGCTCCTACAAGCACCCTGCGGATGTTGGATGTTGTCTATCATGGTGCACTAAGATTCATAACTGGCTGTGATTATCGTACCCACCACTGCACCCTGTATTCACTGGTTAACTGGACATCATTAACCTCACGCAGACTCTTCCACTGGTACATTTTCATCTTTAAATCACTTCTTGGTCTGCTGCCCTCATACATCTCCTCCTACATGTCTTTGCGTGAGTGCAGCTACAGTGTGCGCTCTCAGGACATGATTACCTGCAGTGTTCCGTCAGTGAGGACTGAACTTGGAAAAAGGGCCTTCTCCTCATGGAATATCTTACAAAAAGATCTGAAGCTCTCAGTGGCGGCTGACACTAGAGGGCGCTAGGGGCGCCGCTCCTCCTTGGAACTGCAGCTTTTCTTCTTCACCATTTGAAGATATATATATATTTTTTTTTATAAAAGTGAAATAATAAAATAAAAATATTTCGAAATGCATGCATATATGTTTTTAGTTGTGTAGGATAAATATTTTATGAGTAATGATTGTTTTGTTTGTTTCAAAAAACGTTTTCTGATTGTGAGTGACGTACTTCCGGTTTCCCCGCTCGGCGCCGCCTGGGGGCTTTTCCCATGCTTTTCCATTGAATCTAATTATAACTATCCGCCGCTAGCGGCCGTAGTTTATGTCCCATCTGTACAAAACTTTTGGACTGTACAGGTCGCATTTTCCCCCGCCCTCGAGCCTGGACTGTCTCTTATGCCACGGATCGACAGCACTTCCGGTTCGAGCCAAGGAGGGGGGGAGCGGGGGATTCCCTCTGTTTACAGTCAGACCTGATCATCACACGGACAACTAGCGAGTAGCGACGTTGAAACAGCTGTAATTATTAATGGTGCCGTTCTACACAGGTAAGCAAGTAATAATTAGTGAGTTTAATAAATCGCTGAGCACACATGAGCAAAGTTTGAGCTGTTTTCATCTGTGTTCGGGACATGGTGGTGTGTGTGGGACGGTGGTTGTTGCAGTCAGTCACAGTAGCTAGTAGCTGTGCTCATGGTTGTGGTGTACTGTCTGCAACATTATAAAAGTTGCTACTTGCTGCTAGTTATAAACCCGAATGTGTGAAGACGACTCCTGTCTGTCCATCTTCAGCTCATGAACTGTTTACTCCTCAGAGTGTCTGTCTGTGTTAGTTAACTTTTGTCTCGTTTCGTTTAGCAGCAGTTGCAAATTTTCTGATGAATAAATCTGAATGAATAAATAAACTTTAGTTTTAGTTTAGTTAAACTTTAGTTTCATTATAAGTTGTGCTGTTGTTTCAAAGACACTAAACTTAAATAAATCAAGTAGCAGAAAGATTTAAGCATTAAATAGTTTGAATTTTTCATGTTATGAAACAGTGATTATATAATTATTTGAAAGGTTATTATTTTTATTCTGGAAAGGTTGAGCTCCATTCTCCCTGATGACCAGAAGAGCAAGCTCATTTCACAAGCATATGATGGTGCGAGTGTCATGAGAGGAGCCACAGGTGGTGTACAGAAGAAGATCCAAGATGTCTATGTAAATGCACACTATATATATATCACTGCTATGCTCACCAGCTTAATCTTATCATGCAGCAGGTGACTTCCCATATCTCAAAAGTGAATATTTTCTTCTCAGACCTGGCTGGATTCTCCGGCTTTTTTTCAAGATCGCCAAAGAGAACCAGTATTCTCGATGAAGTGGTGGCCCACAGAGTTCCAAGAGCAAGCACAGTGAGGTGGAACTTCCACAGCCGAGCTGTGAACACTGTTTTTGAACACAAAGAAAAACTGCTCCAGTGTTTTGAAACCATCAGGGACTCAGGACAGTTTGATCCTACCACTGTTAGAGAAGCTGGAGGCTTTGTTCGGCTGCTGGAGGATGATAGCTTCAGCTTTTTCCTGAAACTGTTCCATCTGGTCATGCCTCATGTGGACATTCTCTACAACCAACTCCAGAAGCGGACCATCGACTCAGTCTTTGTTCAGAGAATCATGCAGCAGTTCACAGACCACATTCAAAAAATCAGGTACCGGTAAATTGAAATTAATGTGTATGTTGTGCTGTTTAATATTACTGATACAGTATTTTGTTAATGTCTTATGATTGAACTACTTCACATTTCTTGTTATTTTACCTGGTGACTAAAATATGAACACTGTTCTCTTATGGTCCTGCAGAGACTCACTCCCTACTATTTGTGGCGAACACAGTGGCAGTGTATCCCAGATGGCTAAGAAACGCCGCACACTGGGCCCTGGTGAACGTCAGAGGATAGCTACAGAGGATAGCTACAGAGGTGAGCAGCTACAGAGGTGAGCAGCTAAATGCATGTCTTTTACCGTACAATGTTTTTCATCATATTAGTTCTGTATTTTGAAAAAGTGAGGAGCACTACATCTTTCTAATTACAATGTCAATTTGAATTGTTGCTATTAAATGTACACATATACTCATAAATTGTTAGATGTTAAATAATTAGAAAGCTGACTAGCCATTTCCCTATCCTCTTGAATACCAGGAAAAATAAATATTGTCCATGCCCAATATTTTATTATTCATATGGAAGAGAAAGGTGCCAAAACCCACCCTTTCATATTTAGCATAATTGAAAAGCACAAAATCAGTCAGAGAATCTTTATTGCCATTTGCACCACATGTGGTACATGTGATGAAACAAGATTATGTACACAGGGTCCCAGTTACATCCACCAATAAAATGTAAGAGAAAAACAGTAATAACATCTAAGTAGCTTAAATTACAACCTTGAACTACTTATTCATTTAAATACATCCTGTTGCACCATTGAAATTCTACCATGTTGTTTTTTACTATGTTTGTAGGACCTTGTATTACTTTTTCATTTGTAGGTACTTTATTTTTGTACCTTTATTGCATGCTTTAGTATTTTTTTTTTGTTTGTTCTTTGTTGTTTTAGTGAGTTAAATTGTTGGTTCTCAATCTGAGCATTTCATTGTACTGTTGGCCTAGTTTTAATCTGCATTTGATAAATAAACACCAGAAAAACTTGAAACGTTATTTTTTCATTTTTGAGAAAATAGCCCCCCCTGGTGGTTAACTGAGGAACCGCCACTGGAAGCTCTCGACCTTGACTTCTCTAAATGGTTTTCGGAATCTGTTGGAATCCTGGCAAAAACCAATGCAGATTTGTTCCTGTCTTTGATTTTATACGTCTACCTTATGTTTTGCTCGTTTTTTGATACTTTGTTAAAAAAAAAGTATTTCTTTCTTTTGTTTTTTTCTCTTTTTTGTTTTCTATTGTTTATTGTTTATTGTTTGTTTATTGTTTAAGGAAATTCTACCATTGCTGTTCATCGTTCTTTAGTTTTAGCAGGTCGCTTTCGTAAATGAGCCCATGAGGTTCAATAAGATTTACCTGACTAAATAAAGGTTGAATGAATGAAAAAAAGTAAGTCAGGCTCGTTTCCAGTGAGAGTTGGACTCCGCCAAGGTTGCCCTTTGTCACCGATTCTGTTCATAACTTTTATGGACAGAATTTCTAGGCAGCCAAGGTGTTGAGGGGATCCATTTTGGTGACCTTAGAATCACTTCTCTGTTTTTTGCAGATGATGTGGTCCTATTGGCTTCATCAGGTCGTGATCTACAGCTTTCACTGGAGCGGTTTGCAGCCGAGTGTGATGCGGCCGGGATGAGGATCAGTTCCTCCAAATCCGAGGCCATGGTCTTGAGCCGGAAAAGGGTAGCATGCCCTCTCCGGGTCGGGGAGGAGGTCCTGCCCCAAGTGGAGGAGTTTAAGTATCTCGGGATCTTGTTCACGAATGAGGGAAAACTGGAGCGTGAGATCGATAGGCGGATAGGTGCAGCGTCCGCAGTGAAGCGGGCGCTGTACCGGTCTGTCGTGGTGAAGAGAGAGCTGAGTCAAAAGGCAAAGCTCTCAATTTACCGATCGATCTACGTTCCCACCCTCATCTATGGTCATGAGCTTTGGGTTGTGACCGAAAGAACGAGATCTCGGATACAAGCGGCTGAAATGAGTTTTCTCCGCAGGGTGTCTGGACTCTCCCTTAGAGATAGGGTGAGAAGCTCAGTCATCCGGGAGGGACTCGGAGTAGAGCCGCTGCTTCTCCACATCGAGAGGAGCCAGTTGAGGTGGCTCGGGCATCTGGTTAGGATGCCTCCTGGACGCCTCCCTGGTGAGGTGTTCCGGGCATGTCCCACCGGGAGGAGACCCAGAGGAAGACCCAGGACACGCTGGAGGGACTATGTTTCTCGGCTGGCCTGGGAACGCCTTGGGATTCCCCCAGAGGAGCTGCTCCAAGTGGCTGGGGAGAGGGAAGTCTGGGCCTCCCTACTTAGGCTGCTACCCCCGCGACCCGACCCCGGATAAGCGGAAGAAAATGGATGGATGGATGGATGGAAAAGTTACAAGAACCAAAAGTCTTAGCAAACATCTCCTGAATAAGCTGAACGTTTTGATCTGCGGCTAGAATACAACAAAGTATGCAGAAGAAGTAAGACTGTTAAAAAAAACCTACAGAAAAATAAAAACAGGGAAACAATAGTGTGAATGCTGAAAGCATTTATACAACTACCTAAAGCAAGGTATTCAACTGGTGGCCCAGGGGCTAAATCAGGCCCACTGGTGAGCTCATTTCTGTCAGGATTCACTCAGAGAGCGTGTTTAAACCCAGTGGTGCAGACGGAAACGCAGGGGGCAAGAAGTTATAAAAATAAATACTTTAAAGAGGAACTAAACCGAAATGTAACTTTTTTTAGCTGATAAACTCCCTAGAATGTGTTTAAAATGTTTCATAGCACTATGTCTGTGTTAATTTTCATGTAATTGTTCGTATTTGTGTAAATCGGCAATATTTGGTCTAAAACCGTTTTTACGGTAATCCTATGGGTTGAATATAGGTATTGCACCTTAATTTTCGTATTGGTCATGGTCTGTTCACTCTGCTGTGTCTTGTACACTCTGACGTCACGAACTTGGTTCAAGCAGGGCCAATCCCCTGCGGAGATGAGACGGTCCTCACTGCAGTTCATACCTTATATGGAAGTGGTACATTTCACTCCTGAAAAGCTCTCTAACAAAGCATATTATAGTTTTCGGAATGGCACTAGTTATTTGTATATTTTAACTTATTTATTTTAAGAATATTTTTCACTTCATTGAAACTATCTGGTTGTATTTGTTTTAATACTATGCGGTGGAGGAGCAATGCATGAATAGTTGGGTCAGTGGTGAGAGAGTTGGTTTGGGAACTGGAAGACCCGGAGAACTTTGTGGTTTTGTTTTCATTTTTTTTTAGCCTTTGGTTTTGGATAGACCGGGTTGAATATATAAAAACATCTACATGTTTATTTTTTGTTGTTGCTTGGTTTATGTTGTTGGCTAGAGGTTTAGTTTGTTTTAGGTTGTTGCTGGAGGAGGCATGAACAAAAGCACAACCCCCAACCTCCTCCCCTCCTTGTCTCTCGACACGCCCATTTTGAGGGAGATTTTGAATCTGCTTCGGGGGAGGAGTTACAGTTTCACAGCGTGTTGAGGCCCACTTTAATAACAATAAATGAAAAAACTGTTGTGGCAGTAAAAACACTTACATGAGCTGTAGCGAGAGACATACGGGATATACCAGACGATGCGCTGACAAAGGACAGACTGACAAGCAGAGCATTATACACAGACAAGACAGGACGCAATCACAAACGCCTGGGGACAATTAACTAGAAACACAGAGCAGGACTAGGAAACTAAACCTGAAACATGGAAAGTAAACTAGGATGACAGAACTGGAGGTTAAACTAAGAGTAAATAAACATGGAGACTAAACTGGAGGTTAAACTAAGAGTAATTAAACATGGAGACTTAAGGGCGAGGCAATAGCTCCGCGCTAGCGCGAGCGCGAGGCCACGCGGCGCCACGCTGTGCGAGCTCCGCTTGCACAAGCCTTTGAACGCTCGCGCGAACGCGCCAAGCTCAAATTTTACGACCGCTCACGCGCGCGCGGTGTCTCACAATAAACTGCCCTGGTGGCGGACTGTTTTGTATGACACACAAATGAATGAAATTCCTCTTCTTTATCGCTGATCGGGCCTTTTCTTTTGTTTTTTTGCCTAAAGTCAAGTGATCGCTTGAAGCGGTCACCATTCACTTCCTCCTCCGATGAGGAGGAATGAATGAACTTGTCACGAGTGAACTAAACTCATGTCCAACGTGGATGCGCAGGTTCTAAACATTTCCTGGTGTGCTTGTCTGCTGTGTGGGTTGAAGGACCAGCGCTCCCTGTTTTAATTTTAATTTTTAGGACTTTTTTATTAACATATAAACACAGAACAAAGCTGCACAGCCCTCTGCCTTTTCTTCAGACCCGACATTCTTCTCAGACCCGACCTGTCAATCAAATCAGTAGGCTGTCAGCAAATGACCAATCAGCGACCTCAATTTGTCCCGTAGCTAAACGCTCCGCCCTGCTTCTGCTCAAATGACATCAAGTATTTGGAGCGAAAACGTTGGAGCCACACGCTGCTTCACGCTGAGCTCTGCTGTGAACACCCCACGCACAGCGCACGCGCGTGGCGCGGGGCTCGGTCCAGCGCGGAGCTCTGCGCCGGCCTAATAAAACTAACAGACCAGGAACTGACTAACAGAAAAACATCACAAGGAGAACAGACAAGACCAACAGGATGGAGCCATCCTTACAATTTCGGCCCACCAATGGGTTCATTTTAAAATAAAACTAGATTTTAAACCATAAAACAAACTAACTTAATGGCAATAACTGCTGGATGTCCGGACCCTGAGCTCTTGGCTTTCGATGTGCCCCCCTGAGAAATTTAGTTGAATAGCCCTGACCTAACGACCGAAGATTCATTCAACTTTTATTTAGACAGGTTAACCCCATTGAGCCTCTGGGACTCATTTACAAGAGAGACCTGAATTTTAACAAAGAGTGATGACAACAGTAGACAACAATAGACAATCATAAAAGATGCGTAAAAAAAAAAAAACATTTCATTGTGCTGCCGACTCCTATAAAAAGTCTTGTTGCAGTGCAGCTCCTGCAAAGTAGCTGTGAAAAGTGAAGCACAGATGTCAGCACGAGTTCCTTCTCTGTTCTGAGTGATTGGGTCATTCGGATCACACTACTCTGACTAAAACTTGACACATGATTTGAAAAATATTTCAAACTCTAAAAATACACCTTTGTGCTGGTCATCTGCATGACAGAAAAGAGGAACATCTTTATTTATGGGATTTTTTTTATGCGAAAGAAAAGGTTGTAGCAAATTTCTCCATAACTTCTGAGAATGATTTCATTTTTGCCGATAAAATCTTTTTTGTGTGCGCACGTCTGTTTTTGCCTGGAGAAATTGGAAATGAGTGCTCATTCATATCAGTGACTCACAGCAGGTACGCCTGAAAGCAAACATGGGGCGCACCGTTGGAGCCACAACGATTTCCTTTCATTTCATCATTAACGCACTGACAGTTGCATTTGTGGTCCAACTTTATTTGCGAAATAAAAGAGGATAAACAGGGAATGGAAAATCCCCTTCTCGTGTGACGCAGAGCCTGAGAACAGTTAGAATGTGCTGTTAATGACTTCCCCAGTGTACTTCTGGGTCTAAAAGGAGCAACACTGAGCTTGTAGCAGCAGAGACGACTTTGCCTTTTTGGGTCTTGTTGCTCTTTGAACCAGAAGTCTACAGAGATGAGGAATAAAACCAATGCTGTGTCTTGTCTTTGTAGTTTTAACTCAGTGGTTTCTAACTCCACTCTCAGTGGTGGATCTGCTGCTCATCACATTTACGATAAGTTCAAAACAAGGTCAGAGGACCACAGTGCACCTGACGCCTTAGTGTGCACCATCACGATGTTCTTGTTATGTTTGATTGATTTAAATGTGCGGATAGTCGTGTCAAACCAATGACGGCAAGTTTGGGGAAATTAATTGTTTTTCAAAGATAAAAAAGAACAGCCTATATGTTCACACTGAGTGAAATGTTTTAGTAAAAAGCAGCAATAAAATCCCCTTGTCCAATGGTTTATGCAAAGTGCCTGCATTTTTTTCCCAATCTTGCAGAATTTGACGAAACTGGTGTCAAAAGTTTAAACCTCGAGAAACTTTTGTCTCATTTCAGAAGGTTGTGCACATCCTGTTTGTGTGTAAGTTGCAGCTCTGTTGTGTTGACACCACAAATTCCTTGCAACATGGCCATTGCGTGACTACAGATGAACCTTTATGCCAATCAAACATAACTTCAAACGTAACTATCAAGAAGAAATTCTAGTTAAGGTGAAAAGCTGGCCAGACTACTTTTGAAACATTGTCATCCCATAGATTAAACAAGGCAGCACGGTGGCACAACTGGTAGAGCTGCTGCCTCTCAGCGAGCAGGTCCCCGGTTCAAATCCCAGCCCGGGGGGCTCCACCTTTCTGGGTGGAGTTTGCATGTTCTCTCTGTGCATGCGTGGGTTTTCTCCGGGTGCTCCGGTTTTCTCCCACAGTCCAAAAACATGCATGTTAGGTTGATTGGTAACTCTAAATTGACCCTGGGGCTGTGTCTCAATTCAGGGGCTGTGTCCTCATGAGGACCCAGCCTAGCTGGGCCGAGTAGGCCACGCACTCACAAGGCCGGGTGGGCTGGACGAAACTGCTGAAATGGGACGGTCTAGCCTTCAGGTTTGCGTGATTACGTACTTCCGCCTTACGTGCGGCAAACGTGTTGAGCCGGCCTTGAAGTGGGTGGGGCGTTCTCTTGAAGTGGGTGGGAAGTGTGTGCGCGCTTGATGTGAGAGAAGGGACGCCGCTAAAAAATATTTGTTAGCTGAATATATATACGGTATTAGTGTTTCTGAGTTTACTGTTTGAAAATAACTGATTACAAATCAGCTTATTTTACACGTGTGTAGCAAGGATTTTCTGAGGGGCGATCTGTTAAAACTCAGAGTGGACCTACAAAAAGCAAGCTGCCCAGTAGGTCACTGCTTTAAGCAATGGGTTCGCACACAGATCCTTTTCTCAAAAGCTGGTTCGAATCTCACTCGGTACGGTTAAAACTTATTTTACGTTTGTCTTTTATTGGATAAAAATATGAGGACTGAGATTTAAAGAAAGGAGTTTGTGAAACTCCTTTTTTTTTAAATCCAATAAAAGACAAACGTAAAATAAGTTTTAACCGTACCGAGTGAGATTTGAACCAGCTTTTGAGAAAAGTATCTGCGTGCCAACCCAATGCTTAATGCAGTGACCTACTGGGCAGCTTGCCGTTTGTAGGTCCACTCTGAGTTTTAACAGATCGCCCCTCAGAAAATCCTTGCTACGCACGTGTAAAATAAGCCGATTTGTTATCAGTTATTAACAAACATTAAACTCAGAAACACTAATATATATTCATCCATCCATCCATCCATCCATGGATGGATGGATAATATATATTCAGCTAACAAATATTTTTTAGTCGTTTCTGTAGTTAAATTTTAATGAGTTAGAACGAGCTGATGACTCAACAACATGCAGCAGTCCCGCCCCTGCACGCAGA
>JBBPBX010007014.1:15685-36370 GCA_038048925.1 Garcialebias charrua | reverse complement strand
CACATGCTGCTTTGAGCAATCACTTTTCACACTGTCAAGTTATTTCTGCACTTTGCAGTACTACTTTAGTGCAGGTTGGGGTTTTTTTAAACGTGCAATGCAAAAAAAGATAAAAAGATAATAGGTCAGGTGTGGAAGCCTGGCATTAAAAATGCGGAAAACATATCTGTGGCTAAACTACTCGATTCAAGTTTCATCTACTCTGCCCCGCTCACACCTTCCAAAGTTCTTGTATTTAGAGTGAAACGTCTAATGAATGGGTTTCAAGACTTTTTAAGGTACCTTTTGTCAAGATTCTCGGTTCCTATTCTATTGTTTCTGACCCTCAGCTCCACCTATTCTCATGTTCTCCTGCTTTGCTAGAAAATCATGAGAATGCCGTGGGAGAACCTATTCGCTGCACGACAGGTCTTCCAGACAAAACACCACAAAATGATACAGAGGACAGAATATTTTAGGAGTTCTCAGGAGTATTGATGGCAAAAACATGTAAAAATAAAAACACAGACAATGGAAAATGATAACATCTGCAGGTACACTGGGTTGCCTAGTGCCCACTAATATGTTGATTACTTGATGGATCCTTTCATCTTTCATGGTCCACTGCAGGAAAACAACTTCAGACTCCTCTGACAAACACACATCCATTACACCCAGATCTGTTTTTGTAGCAAAAACATGGTTACCTGGAGGAGGCACATTGTGGTGACTACAACACCCTTTTTATGGAAGGTTAATCATGTACCGGTACTTGTTGCAGTGTTACAAAGACAAGTCAAAACACATTTTTTTTTATACATAAACCGTTAGTGCCTGAAAATAGGTCAACAATGGAAACGTCCCTGAACAAGCTGTTTTTGATGAAGTCCAACAATTAAAATATGGAACATATTGTATTTTCATTTAAATTTGTCAAGTATAAAGATAGGTCTTAATATAGATTGGTTCACAAAAGCTGCACGTTATGTCAAGCTCTGTCTTCAAGGTGCCCCAGATTGTACCCTGATATTTATTCTTGACTGTTTCCTTACGTATTCTTTCCATTTTCATTCACATTTAGCAGAAGGTTCACTCTTATATCTCCACTGTAATGTCTTCTCTGAGAGTCTACGCTTGCCTGACTGCACCGTATTTGTTTGACTACACAGACCACGGCCAGCCTAATGTCGGTCAACCACAGGACTCAAGCTTCCATCGCATTTTTTACAGACTCAACCGAGTGCTTATTACTTTTTTTGTTGGTTTTATTTTATGGTTTGCAGTGAGTACCTTTATACTTCAAAACCTTTTTGACCTGAACACAATATTTGCATATAAACAAAGAGACCGTAAACTATAGCACGTGCGTCTATGGTTGTAAACGATGACTATATGTGAGAATAGATACTATTTGAGGGTAACCCCACCAGTTTTATTTCCTGGAAAATCTACACACAAGAAAAATTACTGAAAACAAATGATAATTTTGTAACGCTGTTCGAAGCCTTGGTTGGGTTTTACCGGTAGTTTGCCTTGGTTGGGTTTTACCGGTAGTTTGCAAAAGTGACTAATAAATTCTAATGTTGCCATATAACCTCTGGAGGAATACAAGGCAAATCTTTACTTTGACCGTATGACAGTTTGTGTAATGCAGATGAACTCTAGCCTCTGTCAGTTTTACAAACAAGAGCCACTTCCACTAAATCTGTCTATTTCATGCAAGTTGTCTGACCTCTATCATGATCCGGCTTGTGGTGAGGCCGATGGTTATGTTCGTCTTGTCTTTAAACTTTGAAAGACTTAAGCCAAAGTCTTTTCTGCACAAGTGCTTATAACAACTATATGACATCTTGCCATCCATCTGGTTGTATTTAAAGTCTGTCAATCATTCAGAAAATCTCAAATCTAATGACTCAAAGAGCTCCAGAGGATGAGGGACAAAGTAAACTCTGAAGTTCCAAATGAAACGAATGGCTTTAGCAGGCTCTCTTTTGGCCACATGAGACAACTCAAAATCCAAGAAATCTGTCTCCTGCATGTTTCTGGGTCTCAGGAGGTGGGGTTTTCAAGTGTCCTCGCTGAAGTTTTCCAGCTGCATAAACAAAGCTGACTGGAAAACAAAGACTTCCAAACAGGAAAGATGAAACAAGAAGTTTTCCAAAAAGTAGCAGGGTCTTCTTCGTGTGTACCTGCTATGGGAATGTTCGCAAGTTAGCTCTGGGAATGACCAGAAAACAGGAAGCCGCAACACGACCACACTGATTAAGACTTGTGCTTGAGCAGACAGTTTGAAGTTGCTCCCACCCAGATCATAAATCACTGCACAACCTAAACATTGGTTGCAAAGTACCGCAGATCCCATCCAAAGCCACAGTAGAAACCAGAAACCCCGTATTCAATCTACTCGTCATTGTGTCTCTAAGGTTTAATGATGTTATACACAAAAACTGTCAGTCAAATTAAACCTTTTTCTTCTTCTTCCATCTGGCAGTCTTTTGAAAGTTATGCTGATTCAGGCTTGAAGTTTGAGGAGGAAGATGAGGATGGTGTTGTCCCTCAAACTAAAAGGTATTAGGAAATCCTGGCATGCTACTACAAGCATCAGTGTCTGGTCATGGGGGGTCTTACGGTTTGTCAAAGTGCTTCAAGGGGAAAAGGAATGTAAACTGAGACTTAAGCTAATGGGTTCTTCCACTGTGTAAAACACCTTCTTAAAAACATCCAAAGGCATCGTACCCCCCTCATCAAATATCAGTTTATCTAAATGTTTATGTAATAATCCAATTAGAACTTCTACAAGAAAGATTGTTTTAAAAAGGAAAGACGGATAAGGAGGGGAAAGTTGTGCAAAGTTGTGCATTTGTATTCTTCTATCTGTCAGCTGACAGAAAGCACATCTTTCCTTTGCGCAGTTTACAAAATGGGGGGGTAAGAAAGCAAAGATGGCCATATTTATTCCTCTGATTGGAGACACTCCCAGCTCCTGGCTGTGATTCAGAGTGCTACATGCTGTCAGCTGTGTGTTGTGACTTGCATTTCAGCAGCTTGCGAACAGAAGGCGTTTTTTTTTGCTCCAGCTGCCGCACCCAAGAAAAGTGTTTTTCTGCAGAGTACCAGCAAAAATGCAGAGCAAACAAAACCCAGATGTCTGTTCTAAATCACTATTAAAATCAAAGTCTAACACCCCCAGACCCCCAAAAAATAAAAATAAAACAACCTATAAAGAAAGGTTGGCTCTCATGTTATCTTCTGGCATCTACCTTGTATGTCTGGACGTACTGGCTTCATTTGAACAGGTAAAGACAGGGCGCCTATATGGTTGCTGGCTCTTCTGATCAAGCGGTGAGCGCAGACAACAAAAGAGAAGCTGGTCTCCCTAAAGGAAAGCGCTTCCTATAAACAGACTGCTCTCAGGCCTGAGCTGAAACGTGAGCATCCTTTGGGGGCCGCCAACACCCACCCACCACTCGTTCCTGCCTTCATCCCCCTAGTGACCCAAGATTTTTTTTTAAAGTCCCACAAATCTAGTTCCCACCACTGAAATGCCAATGATTTATTTAGCCGTCCATGCACTTATACGTCTATTTATTTATCCAGCTCATCTGTTTGTATTAATTTCTCACGCTACCCCCTTGCGGTCCCCGATGAGAAGGGTCAAATTACAGCAGAGAATGGGGCTGCGAGCTGGGCCTGCAGTAATGCAAACCCTGAATGCATGAGGTAATGGGTTGGCGGTCTGGGTCAACGTTTTTGCACTTTAAGGCATTAGCAGTTCTTACAGAGGAGTTTTAAATTGGTTTCATGATGGGCTGTAACCCTTGAACTGTAGACCTGTGGTACACCACTGATGATCGGTGCAAAGGCCAGAGATGGTACAGGAGAAGGTGAAGCCTGTTGGCCTAGTCGGATGGAGGGTGTTCTTCTGGTTTTACAGACAACTACCGGTAATGGACTTGTGGTTATACTGTGTCCCGACTCCAAATGGTTGTACTGGAAGAAATGGCTGAGGTGACCAAAGTAAGTTTGCTTTTTGCACAACAAGCATCAATGAATCTGTTGACAGGCCCTTCAACGCATGATAGTCCTATCCAAACTCTGTACTTCCGCCTAACCCCCATGTCTTGATGTTATCGCAGTAAATTGTTTGCTGGTTTGAATTCAACAAGGTCTTTCAGCATCTGTTGTTGTTGTTTTTTGTCCTAGTACCACAGCTGGGAAATGAGATAACGCAAGCCTGGGCAGTTTCAGACAGTCTGTTAATGAACACCACACCAGGCAGCGAGAGTTGGACTTAGCACACGATAGAGGATGACGGATGGGGGCCTTTTATCTGCAGCAATAAACAGGAGTTCCTCTGCCTTATCATCTTATCACACCGTGACTTGAGGATTCTCCCAGGACAACTTCTTGAGAGTTGACACCTACGCTTCCTTCCCTAAAGACAAAGTGCAACAAGATACAGTATATATTAAAAAACCATATAAACTTGACTCCTTTAGATAAACAGAAGATGTGATTGTAGAGGAGAACTGAGGATCCCCATGAGATTACCTCCTGTACACCAGGAGATAATGGGGTCTTTTGTCTTATTAATACATCCTTTCAATACAATGCCTTCTTTGGAGTGACGGATGAACAATCCCCAACATCATGGGTGGAAAGTGGTGTAGGTGGGGGGTGGCACAACAGGGCTGCGTAACGGCTCTAAGGAACTGGGATTATTGTGCATGTGGGGGGGCCCCCTAACAAAAGCTACAGTTTACTACTGTCTACAAATGATGCTGCAGGCTGCCCCCCCCCTCCGTCCACCCCCTGAATGATGGACTTTTATAGCCCGGTGTGTTGATAATTAACACACCGTGGTGTGCGCAAAGACGCACGGTATTAACCGCAGCAGCAACATTTTTTCTTTGGTGGCTCAAAGTGAGTCACTGGAGAATTTTTAACATTTTTCCTGTTGCTTATTAACGCGTTGGTTTCTGCAGAGAGAAAACACGGACAAGTTGTTTGTGTGTGTGTGTGTGTGTGTGTGTCCTGCACTGCTGGACGCGCAGCAGCAGATCCTTTTGTTCGGCTGCAGCTGCAGCGCATGTTTGTTCCAGCTGCTCCAACTCACCCCATGAGACAAGACCAGATGTTTGTCCTCAGCTTCCTCCTCCGGGTTCCACACACAAATAACTCAAATCAAGCAACAACAACAAAAAAAGCTGCGACAGAAAACGTTCAGCTCAGGGGGAGCTCCACGGTGACATGCGTCAAAAGTTTGGCGTGTCTCGTCTGGTCCGTGGTAAATCCATTCCTGGCGCGCGCGCCCCTCCACCCCCACGGAGGAAGTGAAGAAAAACAGCGATTCCTTAAAAATGAGGAACTGAGACGAGGCAAACTAAAAAGTCACTTTCTCTTTAGTGATCGTCCTGCTCCGTGAACAGTCTCTGTGGCTGAAGGAGCGTCAGGGAGGCGCGCGCACAGAACACTCCTCTCTCTCTCTCTCTCTCTCTCTCTCACGCACACACACTGTCTGCGTGGGGTGCATGGAAACGTCACGTGTCATAAAGATTTGCGCGTTTCTCTGTCTCTTAGCACCATTTAGTGGACTGGAGCGTTCAGTTTGAGCCAGAGTGCCAGATCAAATTCAGATGTTCCTTCCACTCCATCACTTCCTTCTCTCCAGCAGATCCCAGCGTGATGGAGAGTTTACAAGTTCCAGCTCATCCTGTTGTTTCCCTTTGGGAGACAAACGGTGTGAACTTGTGATTTAAGTTGCCCTTTCCCCCCCCCCAAAAAAAATTCCCCCTCCCATCTTTGTTTCCTGTTCTGGTCGATTCATTTTAGATTAAAGGGATAGTCTGGTCATATTTTAAAGTGATTCGAGTGTAATAATATAGGCAGGTGATCAGTTTAACTGATTTACCTATACAGTATACAGTATTAGATGTAGGCTAAATTGGGCAGGGTTTAGACTGACACAAAAATACATCAATAATTCACGGGTTCTCACTTTTTCAGATTAAATTATAAATCTGTGACTAGGTGATGAGATGTATTTCTCCACGGGTGTCCCCCAAGTCTCTGTCCTCGGACCCCTCCTCTTCACCATTTACCTCCTTCCTCTAGGTCACATCTTCCGCAAACACGGCGTCCATTTCCACTGTTGACACACATGCTCTACTTGTCATCAAAACCTAACTCCACCCACCCACCCTCCATCCTCACCGACTGTCTCAATGAGCTAAATCACTGGTTTTCTAACAATTTCCTTCAACTAAACAGTAACAAAACAGAAATCATTCTTGTTGGTACCAAAAACTCTATTTCAAAATCAGAACATCTTCTCGTCCCCCTTAACAACTCTCTGCTATCCCCCTCCCCTCAGGTCAAGAGCCTCGGTGTCATCCTCGACACCACTCTCTCCTTCACTTCACACATCAACAATATTACTCGGTCTGCCTATTTCCACCTCCGTAATATTAACCGTCTCCGTCCTTCTCTCACACCCCGCTCCACAGCCATCCTGGTGCACAGTCTTGTGACTTCCCGTATTGACTACTGCAACTCCCTTCTCTACGGCCTCCCCAACAAATCTCTCCACAAGTTACAGATGGTCCAGAACTCAGCTGCCCGTGTCATCACTCAAACCTCCTACTATAACCACATCACTCCTGTCCTGCAGCAGCTCCACTGGCTCCCGGTTAAATCACGCATCATCTTCAAAATTCTACTCCTCACGTTCAAAGCTATCCACAACCTTGCCCCTCCTTATCTATCTGACCTCCTACAAATCTCCATCCCATCACGCTCTCTCAGATCCTCCTCTTCGCTACATCTCCATGTACCCTCTGCCCGCCTCTCCACCATGGGGAGCAGGGCCTTCACCTGCTCTGCCCCTCACCTCTGGAACGCTCTACCGCCAGACCTTCGAAACACCACCTCCCTTTCTCTGTTCAAGACTGCTCTGAAAACACATCTCTTTAGACTAGCTTATCATTAACTTTACTAAATGTATTTTTATTATTTTGCATTTTATAATCTTTATGTATTTTATATTTCAATTTGTCGCTGATAATGTTTGATCTGTATTACACTGTATTGGTTTGTTAAGTGTCCTTGGGTGTCCTGAAAGGCGCTTTTAAATAAAATGATGGTTATTATTATTATTATTAATTTGACAGGAAATGTTAACTTATGTTAGCTAGTTGGATAAATATTAATATTAATCTTTCAGAGACACCTGGGCCACCAAATGTAATAATATAGGCAGGTGATCAGTTTTACTGATTTACCTATATATTAAATATCCTTAGGGGCTTTTCATTGTTTCCGGGGACTTCAATCACGTGGATTTACGTGTCATCCTTCCAACCTTCAATCAGCACGTTTTCACAGCAACACGAGGAAATAAGACGCTAGACCAAGTCTTCACGAATGTGAAGGGGGCGTACACGGCGAAGCCACGCCCACCGCTCGGGGCTTCCGACCATCGCTCCCTGTTACTGGTCCCTAGACAGCTCCCCCCACTCAGACGCTCCAAGCCGGAACAAAGAGAGATCACATTGTGGCGCCAAGATAGTACCCCCATGCTGAGAGACTGCTTTGAAAACACAAACTGGTCTGTCTTCAAAGAGGCAGCTACGAATGGAAGTTCAGTTGACCTGGAACTTTATGCTTCCTCAGTCCTGGGTTACATCAGTACATGCGCTGAAAATGTATCCATAAGAAAGTATGTTAAATTTTACCCCAATCAAAAACCCTGGCTAAATAAGGATGTCCGCACCCTGCTGGCAGCCAGGGACACTGCATTCAAGTCTGGAGATACTGAGGAGTTGAGAAAGTGCAGGAAAGAACTGGATGATGGCATAAAGAAGGCCAAAGCCGCGTATGCACAGAGGATCGAGGGACAGTTCACCTCACATGATCCACGGAGCATGTGGCAGGGCATCAAATGCTTAACAGATTACAAGGGCAAAAGCAAACAATGCCCCAGGGACCCATCTCTGCCTGATGCCCTCAATAAGTTTTATGCACGTTTTGAAGATCCAAACAGACCAGCTAGCACCAGACTCACCTCATCACCAGACGAGGAGCACCTCAAAGTGACCGCAGCAGAAGTGAGAGGTAGTCTCAGAAGGATCAACCCTCATAAAGCTACGGGTCCAGACAACATCCCAGGGAAAGTTCTGAAGGAATGTGCGGACCAGCTCTGTGAGGTGCTGGCTGACGTCTTCACCACCTCACTTTCACTGGAGTCAGTTCCCACCTGCCTGAAGACTGCCACCATCATCCCAGTCCCAAAAAGCTCCACAGTGACTGGTCTGAATGACTATAGACCGGTGGCTCTCACCCCGATAGTCGCTAAATGTTTTGAGAAACTGGTCATGTCCCACATCAAGACAACCGTCAACATCAGCGAGGACCCTCATCAATATGCATACCGCGAGAACCGATCAACAGAGGACGCCATCTCCTCTGTGGTCCACACTGCTCTCACCCACCTGGATCAGAAGGACTCATACGTGCGTCTGCTCTTTGTGGACTTCACATCTGCCTTCAACACCATGATCCCCCAAACTCTGATAGACAAACTATCCACACTTGGACTAAGCCCCTCCATCTGTAACTGGGTACTAGACTTCTTAACAAACAGACCACAGTCCGTGAAGATCCACAACTTCTCCTCCTCCACCATAACCCTCAGCACTGGCTCTCCTCAAGGATGTGTGCTGAGCCCTCTTCTGTTCACTCTGCTCACATATGATTGTACAGCCACACATCCAGGCTGTCATATTGTTAAGTTTGCAGATGATACAGCGGTGGTGGGATGCATCACAGATAATGATGAATCCAGCTACAGACAGGAGGTGGAACACCTGGAGAGCTGGTGCAAAGAGAACAACCTTCACATGAATGTGAAGAAGACGAAGGAGATGATTGTGGACTTCAGAAGGAACAAACACACCCACACCCCACTGTACATAGGTGGATCTGCGGTGGAGGTGGTCTCCAGCTACAAGTACCTGGGTGTACACTTGAATGATAACCTCAGCTGGAGCAACAACACCACCAGCCTGATCAAGAAAGGACATCAAAGACTCTACTTCCTCAGACGGCTGAGACGAGCTGGTCTGAGAAGCTCAGTCCTCAACTCCTTCTACAGGTGTGCAGTGGAGAGCATCCTGTGCTCCAGCATCAATGTGTGGCATGGAGGCTGCACAGTTGCAGAGAGGAAAGCTCTACAGAGAGTGGTGAAGGCTGCACAGAAGTCTGTGGGAGTCAGTCTCCCCACCATCACAGACATTTACACCTCCAGATGCAGAAAAAGAGCCACCTGCATCATGAAAGACCTCACTCACCCAGCACATTCACTCTTTGCACCACTCCCCTCGGGACGGAGGTTGAGGAGCATCAAATGTAGAACCACTAGACTGAGGAACAGCTTCTACCCTGAGGCTGTCAGACTCATGAATAAATAAATAATAAGAATAAACACTGCAAAATGTCACATCATGTTGATACTGATCTGTTTCTTGTTGCTGCGTTCATCTGTGACCATCTGCTCATAATGACTCATGTTCGTGCTGCTGTTTATAATGATGTTTTTCTACTACATTAGGGCTTAGTGTATTACTAGCTGATGTCTCTCTTAGTTAATCCTAGATGTTATTATTGTTTTTCTCTTGCATTTGTTGTTGGATGTAACTGGGACCCTGTGTACATAATCTCGTTTTCATCACATGTACTACATGCGGTGCAAATGACAATAAATACTCTCTGACTCTGATATTAGATGTAAATTGGGTAGGGTTTAGACTGACACAAAAATACATCAATAATTCACGGGTTCTCACTTTTTCAGATTAAATTATAAATCTGTAGGTGATGAGATGTAATTTGACAGGAAACCTTATATTCTGAGGAGCTGTATTCAGCTCAGTCTTATACATAAATAGCTATTTATAAGACTGAGCTGAATACAGCTCCTCAGACTGAAGAAGTATTTCGGATGAAAGAAGAAATGTTTCTACAATTTGTTTTGTTTTGGTTTTTGAATGTCCAGAGGACCAGACATCACTGTGTTTTAAATATAGATGTTTTTGTAGAATCTGGTTCATCAGATTTAATTCAGTTCAGTTTATTTATATAGCGCCAAGTCACAACAGAAGTTGTCTCAAGGCACTGAACAGAAATATTCATATATAAAAATAATAATTTAACATTATTTATCTGAGGAGCAGACTGCTTTGAGTTTTCATCGCTGAACTCTTAGCAGGACTTTGGATTCTGGACCCTCCTCCAGAATTGGTCCTAAAGTGTAGGTGCAAATCCAGGCTGAGCTGAGCCATGCTGAGCAGGGCTGAGCAGAGTTGGGGCTGATTAGGATCAGTGCAAATGGGGCATTAGTGCCCATTAGACATCAGTCATAAATCACGGAGTATAGGGGAAAAGAAAAGGGCAAAGGTCTTCATCCAGGTTAGCCATTAGCCTAGCTGGTTAAAGACTTTTTCCATTCTCTTCATTCAGGCTAACATTAAGCGTATCCAGATCCATCCATCCATTATCCATTTCTTTCTTTTTGGGTTGCAGTGTTCATGGTACCCAAATGCATAGTCACTGTGTGAGAGGCGGGGGACACCCTGGACAGGTCTCCAGTCCACCACAGGGACACATAGAGACAAACGAGACAAACAATCATGCACTCTCTCACTCACACCTAGAGACAATTTAGAGTTACCAATCATCCTAACATACATGTTTTTGGTCTGTGGGAGGAAACCGGAGTACCCGGAGAAAACCCACGCATGCACGGAGAGAACATACCATACCATACCATACCATTTTATTTATAAAGCACTTTAAACAGGAACAAGTCACACCAAAGTGCTGGACAAACAAACACGCAACAGGCAACACATACAATGAAGTACAACACGAAAAACATAAAAACATTGCAGATCATAAATCAAACGATCCAGTACAAATCAGCTGGCATTGAAAGCGATGGAGTAGTAGTGAGTTTTTAACCGGGATTTGAAAACCGAGAGGGAGGGGGCCTGTTTGATGAGCAGCGGTAACTCGTTCCAGAGTCTTGGGCCTGCTACAGAGAACGCCCTGTCACCCCTGCGCTTAAGGCGAGTTTCTGGAACTATCAAGAGCACCTGATCCTCTGACCTCAAAGCACGTGGAGGGACATATGGGTGTATCAGATCTGAGAGATAGGCGGGGGCGAGACTGTTCAGCGATTTGTAGACATACATGAGAATTTTGAATTGGATTCGAAGATGAACCGGTAGCCAGTGAAGGGAGGCCAAGACTGGTGTAATGTGCTCTCTTTTGCGTGTGCTGGTTAAAAATCGGGCAGCTGCGTTCTGAACCAGTTGCAATCGTGCAATGGTGGCTTGACTGACGCCAAACAGAAGTGAATTGCAGTAATCAAGCCTAGATGTAATGAATGCGTGAATCACTGTCTCCAGGTGCTTTTTGGATAATATGGGCTTCAGCTTAGACATGCAAACTCCACCTGAACCAGTGACCTTCTCACTGACAAGCAACAGCTCTACTAACTGAGCCACCAAGATGTCTTCCCTCTTATTTATTCTGTGTTCTATGACCGAATAATTGATAATTTGATGGGACAACACAACCAGTCTATTCCTTTAAAGAGCTGTCATTTTTATATCTCCCTCCCTTCTGTGTCTATGGGTGTAATAAGGAGGGTGAGCTTGTGAGGGATGTGTTTGAGACGGCAGGTGCTCTCTGGTGAAAGAGCCTTTATCCAACCTCCGAGGAGGTAATACTGTAATGTCTTCGCAGTCATTATCCTGAAAGCCAAAACCATCCCAAGTGGCTATGATGTCATGTGTGTAAAAAAAGGAGCGTCATAATGTTATAGCAGGTATTAGTTTGCTTGCGAAACGTCTAAATCTGCTTGGCTTCTGGCTGTTGAAATTTGTTTTCATTAGTGCAACAGACAAAACAAAAAGGGGGGGGGGGATTTCCAAATTTCATAAATGAAAATGAAAAATGAAAGACATTTGTTGAAAAAAAACCACCAAAAAAAAAAACCCAGTGTGGCAAAGTAACTTTCAGATACTGGTACGTTTACTATAAGTCTGACCACAACTCTGAGCAGGAAACAGATGGCACTTCTTCAGAAGTCTTCAGGTTTACACATGGCAGGCTTTTTTATTTTATTCTTTAATACAAAACAAGTACAACAAAATCCTACAATGACAAACATGGCTCGATACTTAAGGCAGGCATAACAAAAAGAGAAAAAAGGCAAATACAGGTACTCCCCGACTTACGACAACATCGACTTACGAGGTTCCGACTTTACGAGGTTATCATACTTAATAAAAATATGAAATTAATTTTTTGTGTGTGTGTGTTTAAATGTTCTTAATTTCATGTGTACAGCACTTTGTTGCAGCTGTGGTTGTTTTAAAGGCTTTATAAATATTAATTATTATAAAAATTATAATTTTTTATCATATTTGCGCAGCTTCCGGCGGTTTCCGGAAATGCCGCGGTGTCCGCCATTTTACAGTTAGTTCCAGTCTGGCAGCTGCGAGCTGGCTTTGGAAGACCGTGTGTCCAATCAGGGTTGCCTCATACGGATAAATTAGCTGGAAACGCTTGGTGAACTCTGTGGACGTCTCAGGCCCGGAGCAGCAGCCGCCGATTGCTCCCAACACGCCGGCCGACAACAGCAGCTCATGCGATGGGCTAATGGCGGAGCTAATGCTAACGTGGGGACACCGAGCCGACAGGCGGCGGAGAGGCCAACTGCGTCCGGTAGCTCGCCTCGATGTCCGCTTGGCAGCCTAAGATGTCGGGGGACACCAAGCTAACAGAGAAGCTAACATGCTAAAACGCGGAGAAACAGCGCCGGCAGCCTTTTTGGATGGGCTAATGCTAACAGGTGCAGCTAATGGCGGAGATAACGCGTGCAGATTGTTTTGGATGGACGGACACCGCGGAGAAACGGCTTTCAGTAAGTTATTAAATCTTTTTCTGGCTCCAAATGTATGGCGTTAACAAGCTAACAGTCCTTACTGTAAACAGTTTGGACTGCGTGGAGCTGCACGAAGCTGCGGAGCTCGGACGTGCAAGAGCTAACATGCAAACAGACGGAGACAAGCTGCAGCTCAAAGTAAGAATTTTTTTTTTTAATGTACGGTATGTGTGTTTTTATAATTACAGTATGTAGCTGTGTTAGGATAGGTGAAGTGCTTGGTAACTTGGTAACTGTTCATTACCGTACATGTACGTGTATCAGTGGCGGCTCGTGCGGTATATACAGGTGGTCCCCAACATACGAATTTTCGTCTTACGAGCAGCTTGCAGAAACGGAACTTGCTCGTAAGTCGGGGAGTACATGTAATCACATGAAAGTATGTTTTGGGCAGCTTACAACAGAAATTCGTTACAGAGTGTTTTAGTTTTTTAGGGCTTTTGCGTTTGTACAATACTTTAAAGTAGATAAGTAAGAAGAGATATAAGTAGAAAAGACCATAAATCTAGGTTTTAGCATGGAGAATTTACAGCTGTGGATGTAAAATTTGGCTAATATAAGTATTAAATTTACAACAAAACTTTCTTACTTGAAATATTCGAACAAAAGAAACCAAACAGTATAGTTTTAGCGTCAAATGTTAGGTCAATTTCTAACTTTCTATTTGCAAAGGAGAAAATGTCTTTCCAGAACAACTGAGTATAATAATAAGGGGCGGCCGTGGCACAGTGGTAATGGCAATCGACCCCCGATCGGAAGGTTGGAGGTTCGAATCCTGCATCTGCCCATGTGTCGTTGTGTCCCTGGGCAAGACACTTAACCCCGAGTTGCTCCCGGTAGGTCTGGATGGCGCCTTGCAAGGCAGGCTACCACTACCGGTGTATGAATGTGTGAATGAATGGGTGGATGGCTGGTATTGTAAAGCGCTTTGGGGCTCCTCACAGGGGGCTGGAAAGCGCTATATAAATAAGCTCCATTTACCATTTACCATATAATGACAGTCCCAGAAGAGATGGGTGATGGTCTCCTCAGAGCTGTGGCAGAGTGAACACATTGGGTCTATGTTTGGACAGTACTTGGAGATTACCGTATTTTCTGGAATATAGGTCGCACCTGAAACACTAAACTCTTGGTCATGTGCTCATTCAGTTTGCACTACTTCTCATATTTGCACTAATGTTTGTATTACATTACTGCCTATAGTCATACTACTGTTTACATTCACTGTTTACATTTATTAATACGGTTTACATTTATTACTACTGTTTTACATTTATTACTACTGTTTACATTTACACTACTTTTATATCTACACTACTGCTGATACATATACAGTATTCTCTGACTAGCCTTATCTAAGGATGCCAAATGTGCCTTATGTGCCTTACTGCATATGCCACTTTGCCTCTATACCAACATCAACTACCTCATACATATACTGTGTACATTAACTCATATGCTGCTGTGCCACTCTTTGCAAATGTCAATGCTAGAACCTTCAGTTTATTTTATAGATATACTTTTTATACTTTTTATACTACTATGAAAAAACTCAGGACAGTATTACACTTTTATTATTTCATTTTATGCTTATGTTCATTGGGTGTTTGGTGTTTCAGTGTTGGTGTAAATTTTCATACTTTTATACTACTATGAAAAAACTCAGGACAGTGTTACACTTTTACTATTTTATGCTTATGTTTATTAAATGTTTTAGTGTTNGGTGTTTCAGTGTTGGTGTAAATTTTCATACTTTTATACTATTATGAAAAACTCAGGACAGTGTTACACTTTTTTACTATTTTATGCTTATGTGTATTAAATGTTTTAGTGTTTAGTGTTTAGATGGTTACTGTTGCACCGAGGGACTGAGAGAAACGCAATTTCGGTCCTGTGTATGTCCTGTACATATTGCAGTTCTGACAATAAAGTTGACTTTGACTTTGACTTGATTGTCCAATTATTGCCAAAGAATTGGAAAAATCCATATATAGGTCGCACCTGAATATAGGTCGCACCTACGTCAAAATGTGGACCGTGTTTAGCTCTGCTGCAAATGTCTGCCACAGGAGCGCACAGCAAGGCTTTTAAGAAGATTAACACTTAAAAACAATTATTTGTTTGATAAAAATTATAGCAAATATGTGTCTGAGCTGAACTTTTCTTTAATAAATGAATAATTTTAGCAGGATAAACACCTAAAAAATATATTTGTTAGCTGACATTATTGTAAGAGTGTGTCTCAGTTTAATTTTTGTTAATAAATTATTACAAATCAGCTTATTTTATAAAAAGCCATAAATAGGTCGCACCTGAATATAGGTCGCAGGGCATGCAAAAATGATAAAAAGCCGCGACCAATATTCCGGAAAATACAGTTTACAGGATAACATCTAGGCAGAATCTTTAGGGACACCTCTCGAATCTTATTAGTTATAAAGTATTTTCTAGGTAACAACCAAACATTTTTCCAACATATATCATTAAATGAATTATCCCAGAAGAATATAGAAAGCAGGTTTACTGATACAGTCTCTAATTATTAATTCTCTAATACATTTGTTATTTGTTTTTTCACTTAAAAATGGGTCAGAGTTGCCAATGAATAATTCTTCAGTTAAATAGTCCATATTGTTTTGTACAGAATTTGACATCAATATTTTCACACCAGATTGAATGGCATCAAACACAATTGCAAATTCTCTCGGTAGTACTGGAAAATTATATGTACCTGTAGTTAAAAATTCACTAAAGAATAAGTGTTGCCGTCTTTGTTAATGAACGATTCCTCTGTCAAACCGTTTTTTAAAGAAAATAGATTTATGTTTAAAACAGATGTCTTTGTTATTCCAGATATAGTATTTGTGTGGGGAGAAATTGTGTTTGTGAACCAAATTCCAGCTTAAAAGCAGCTGTTTGTGGAAGTTTTGTTTTGTTGTTGCTCCAGGTTAGACTTGTGTGGATGATGTCAGCGTGTGGATGAGAAACTTCTCCAGACAGCTCACCTCCAGCTGCTAGGAAACCCATTCGTAAACACAGTCTCCTGATGAGTCTTTGTCTGGACTTTACAGAGCGGTTTCAACATTTTAAGATTTACACTTGTGCTTTATTAGTGAGAGAAATATTACGCAATCCACTCTTACAGCAGTCATCACAGCCACCCCCGCAGTAATTTTGCAAGTAGCTACTCTCTCCCTCACAACAAAAGAACTTGTAACAGCAAGAAAAGAAAATTACTAATGCACATGTTAAAATAAAAAAACACTTTAATTCTGTAGTAATCTTGAAGGAAAGCAACCCACTTTCACAGATTTACATGAATCATAAAAGCTTTTGTTCTCACTCGTGTTCCCTAACCCAACGAGTGAGCTAATGTGTAGCAGGAGACCTTCATGGACTGATAACTCACTGTCAGCAGGTTTATTGTGGCACACGTTCAGAGGCTTTACTTCACTAAAAAGCTGCCCCACTGCTCTGTTGGGCCTTTAGGGGAGGGGTCAAGAGCCTGACCTCACTTCCTGTTGGGGGCTCCTCACAAGCATTCCATTGTCTGTGAGAATGTGCACAGGCTTGGAGGACGCTGCACATCTGGCAGCTGTTATTAGCAACCTCCTGTGCCCACCCCTTCATCCCTTATGAGGATTACTTCATTTGCCAAAACTACAAGTCCAAACTAGAAAATAAATAAGCATTTTCTGTAAGAAATGAGGGCTGAATGACTGCTGCTATGCGCCGAAGAAGCTGAAAATGAGTTGTCAAAGCTAAATGAAGCAGAACACTAGCTAAAACTTAATAGGAGCAAAACACTAGTAATAGCAAAACACTGACTAAAAGCTAAAAGCAGTCAAAT
This sequence comes from Garcialebias charrua, assembly GCA_038048925.1. Classification (NCBI taxonomy): domain Eukaryota; kingdom Metazoa; phylum Chordata; class Actinopteri; order Cyprinodontiformes; family Rivulidae; genus Garcialebias; species Garcialebias charrua. The sequence goes on along the minus strand of JBBPBX010007014.1, from coordinate 19,532 downwards.
TATAGTTAAAATTTAATTCTGGAAAAAAAAAAAGAAATAGCAAAATGTCGAGACACTTTACAGCCCTTTCTTCTTTATCTTTATAGCACTTTACTTAGACCTGCCTAAAGCTTTGGACACTGTGGATCATAACATCTTATGTCATAAGCTATCAGAAATTGGTTTTTCAGCTCACACCATTGGTTCACTAATTATCTCTCAGAGCAGAGGCACTGTGTTCAACATAATGGCACTTCTTCCAGTTATTTAACTGTCAACAATGGTGTACCACAAGGCTCAGTCTTAGGACACACCCTCTTTACAATCTACATACCGTAGATAATGTAGGTCAGAGCATCCCTGATGCATCCTTACATTTCTGTGCTGATGACACAGTTGTTTATTGTCGAGCTAAAACAGTTGCTAAGGCTTTCAGCTTTTGTAATCCGCTTTTGACATCATCCAGTCAGATTTGTTCCGTCTCAAATTTGTCCTAAACGCCGACAAAACCAAAAAGATGCTGTTTGCAAAACATGAAGTCGATCCCAGCAGTGCTTGCTTCGATTTTATCCTCGAATGGAGTCCCTATTGAGTTTTTTGATTCCTATAAATATTTGGGTATCTTGGTCAATTTGCATCTCTTTTAAGCTCCACGTGGAAAACTTGGTAAGGAAACTGAAAGTTAAACTGGGTTTCTTTTTTTCAGAAATAGATCCTGTCTAGATCCTGTCTAACTCTGAATGCTAGGAAACACCTTGTAACTGCAACTTTCCTTCCCTCCATTGACAACAGTGACATTAGATGAACGTGCCTACAAGCACCCTGCAGATGTTGGATGCTGTCTATCACGATGCATAAAGATTCATAACTGGCTGCAACTACCGTACCCACCATTGCACCCTGTATTCACTGGTTAATTGGACATCATTAACTTCACGCAGACTCTCTCGCTGGTACATTTTAAATAATTTCTTGGTCTGCTGCCTTCATACATGTCCTCCTACATTTCACTGCGTGAGTGCAGCTACAGCGTGCGCTCACAGGACATTATTACATATAGTGTCCCCTCAGTGAGGACAGAACTAGGCAAAAGGGCTTCTGCTACTGTTTCCTGGAACATATTGCAAAAAGATCTGAAGCTCTCGACAATGACCTCTCCAAGTGGCTTCAAACATCTGCTAAGTTCCATGGCAAAAACCAATGCAGACATGTTCTTGATTTTAGTTTTACAGCGCTTTACAACCTAGCAGTTTTTCTTTTTTGTTTGTTTTTTATACCATTTTCTTTCACGTGTTCGTCTTAATTTGTATGCTTTCTTTTATGATTGACTACTGTTGTCACCACTCTGTTAAAATCAGGTCTCTCTTGTAAATGTGTCCCCGTGGCTCAATGGGATTAACCTGTATAAATAAAGGTTGAATGAATAGAATCTAAAAGTAGTGAAAGGTTAGTTAAAAGCAATTAAAGCTAAAATAATATTGCAAAAAGTTAATAATAACAAAAGGCTAGCTAAATAGGCTAGCTATAAGCTGAAAGTAATAAAAGTTTATGTTTATGTTTATTAAATTTGTCCCTTTTTATTTATTTTTTTACAAAAAACAATACAAAACCATCCCATAAATGATAATGTACAGCAGAAAGAAGAAAAAAATCTTATTACCGTATATCTGCCCCTTTTTTCAAACAATCAGTTTAAACAACAATACTGTACTACTACCTGTACTACTACTGGTAATCTTCCAGTAACAGTACAAAATGAATAACTAATAAAAGTTAAGCTAATAACACGATTTCTGTTGTAAACTTAAAGTAAAAATATGGACAACGAACCGACTCCACTCAGGAAGGTAAAATGACAAGTGCTTTTATTTACAGGTGATGTGACGATGAAGGTGAGCATCTGGTTCCATTGGAGCATTAGTTGAAGATGGATCAAGATGTGATGGTCTTACTTTGTCCTGCATGCCACAGGCTTGGAGATTCTGGTTCCTTGGTTCATGACACCTGATCCTTTGGATTTTCATGCACATTCTCCAGAAGACGTTACTTCTGGTACTCTTGTTCCTCATAAAGGATCAATAGTCTGAAAGAAACACAACAGCCTTTGAGTCTGTCCTGCCACTCCTACTATCTATAGTCCCCTGCCACCACCGTGGTTTGGCAGCCTCTTCTGGAAATCTCCATATCCGAAGAGCCAAGGTTAGTATTTTCATATAGACTAGGTAAGTCTTGCTAAGGCTGTTCCACAATACTAATACGAATGGCATGAAATGCTCCAGTGGTGAGGAACTGGAACACAAGCCCTTAAGTACTGGGTCTTGTCAGCCAGAATCAGGAACAGCTGGTGACCATTAATGTAGCCCTGCTACTCAGGAAACTGCAAAGTGTGATTAGTGAACCGGGTAAAGATAATGGATGGATGGATGAAAGTAGTAATCCCCACAGCTAATTGCTAAAAGTAACAACATACTAATAAAAGCTAACAGTAGTAAAATCATAGCTAAAATCTAAAAATAGTATAAGCTTAGATAAGATAAGATAAAAGTAAAATGCTAGCTAAATGTTGGTTAAATGTTTTTAAATGATACCTGAAAACTAAAAGTAGTAAAACACAAGTTAAAGCTGCTAAAGGTTAGCTAAAAGTAGTAAAAGGTTAGTTAAAATGAACCAACATTTAACATTAACAATAGTAAAATGCCAGCTAAAAGTAGTAAAATAAAATAATAATAATGCAAAGTAGTTTAAACCTGAAAGTAGCAAAAGGAGAGTGGTTGCTAAAAGTAACAAAAGACTAACTCAAAAACAAATGTAGCAAAATCATAGCTTGAAGCTAGCAAAGCATTAGCTATAAGATACAATCATAGATATCATATATACACTAGATACCGCATAGCTTGCGCCGGGGCAGGATTTACGGCGGCCATCTTGAAGGCGTCCACCGCTCCACTCAGCCTTATATATTTGGCTGGCACAATAAAGTATCAGCGCATTTAATCAATCACAACACGCTGAATAGTAATGCAATTGTCACATGTTTAAATTTTAGGCATACAGCTATTAAAACTGCATGTATAGGAACGTATAGTTTAGCATATTTAAATAATTTTGGTGGAATACTGTACTTTAATATATGTTTAGCAAGATACAACCAAAGATGCAATTTATTCACACACACATTATGTATACATATTCAGATACTGTAATAATACATATATATTCAGATAAGCATATATATAACTATATAAATACATGCTGGTGAAGATTCTCAGTCCTCCAGGACATGATGAAATCAAAAAAGGCGTTCAATACAGGATCAACTGGACTTTATTAATAAAGTTTATTAATAAATTAATAAAGTCCAGTTGATCCTGTATTGAACGCCTTTTTTGATTATATAAATACATACTACAGTATATATAAATATAACTATATACAGTAGGCTATATATATATATATATATAATATATATACTGTATATATATATATATATATATATTAGATATAGTATACTGTATATATAATATATATACACACACATATATATACATACACAGTACACACATATGTGTGTGTGTATGTTTATATGTACAGTATACAGTATACAGTATATATATCAGAGTCAGAGAGTCTTTATTGTCATTTGCACAGCATGTGGTACATGTGATGAAAACGAGATTATGTACACGGGGTCCCAGTTACATCCAACAACAAATGCAAGAGAAAAACAGTAATAACATCTAGAATTAACTAAGAGAATATGTATATACATATATACAATATATATACACACATATACAGTATATAAGATATACAGTACTGTATATATATATATATATAATATATATATATATATATATATACATAATAT
>JBBPBX010007014.1:0-15491 GCA_038048925.1 Garcialebias charrua | reverse complement strand
TATATATAATATATATATATATATATATATATATATATATATATATATATATATATATATATATATATACAGTATATATATACAGTATATATATTATATATATATGTTTTATATATATATATATATAATATATATATATACTGTAGTATGTATTTATATAGTTATATATATGCTTATCTGAATATATATGTATTATTACAGTATCTGAATATGTATACAGTAATGTGTGTGTGAATAAATTGCATCTTTGGTTGTGTCTTGCTAAACATATATTAAAGTACAGTATTGTATTCCACCAAAAAACATTTAAATATGCTAAACTATACGTTCCTATACATGCAGTTTTAATAGCTGTATGCCTAACATTTAAATATGTGACAATAACATCACTATTCAGCGTGTTGGGATTGATTAAATGCGCTGATACTTTATTGTGCCAGCCAAATATATAAGGCTGAGTGGAGCGGTGGACGCCTTCAAGATGGCTGCCTGAAATCTCGTCAGCTCCAATAGGCAAGAGCGGGCCATGCGGTATCTAGTGTTCTATATAAGATATCTATGGATACAATCATTGCAATGCTAATAGCAGCTAAAGGTTGGCTAAAAACTGAAATTTGCTATCTTAAAATTAGAAGTAAGCATAGCTGAAACCTAAAAGTGGCAAAAGGCTTGCTTGAGGCTAACAATAGCAACAAGCCAGCTAAATGTGTCAAAAGACTCTCTAAAAGCTGACCAGTAGACAAAATATCCTGATGCATGCTCAATAATCCAGGTAGAAAAATCTAACAAAATTAAGTCAGGCCCTCTGGACGGATTCTTCTTTGTTGAAATGTTTCGTTTTTTAGTTTACAGAGCAGATTTTAAAGGAAACAATATTTTAAACCAGTGGTCTGAGATTTAGCAACATGAAAATATTAATTGAAATGTTTTACTTGAAACTTGAAAAAAAAAAGTCATAGCCCAAGTTAGCCTGGCCCTCGCCTTCCTACACAGCTCCGCTCAATTCTCATTTCCCTTCACTGCTCCGTCTGGGACTTCTCTCATAGACAAGGATTTCGCCGGTAGATTTTTGACCGGACCAATCAGAGAACAGAAGGCGGAGTTTCCGGACCAATCAGAGAACAGAAGGCAAAGTTTTGAACGACGTCGATTTCATGCGCAGTTTGCCTTGCTCAAAATGGCTGCCTGCGCGAAGGAATTTACAAGTAAACACGGTAAAAAACTATTATTTCTTTGCTGAGAAAAAATATATTTCTTAGCTGACGTTATAGCACAAGTGTTCCTGAGCTTAACAGTTCCTAAATCAATTCACGAAATGGTCAAATCTGCTAGATTTAAATTGTTTCGGTTTGACTTTTTCCAGACAGCCTCGGGGGCGCTACGAAAATAAATAATAAAAAATCGAATTTTATCTCAAATGTTTCATCCAGGCCAACAGTCAGTAAATTAAAGCCATGTAATTACACACTGGTAGCAGAAAAAATATCCACCGAGTGGTTTCTGAGCTGTTTATCAGAACAGTTAGCCTGGCCCTCGCCAGGCTAACTGGACTGGACAGGCTAACGTGACGTATGTTGCAGCTCCGCGCAACATACGTCACGGCCAAACATTAACGATTGGGTAACCTCAGCAGAGGCCACGCCTCCAGCAAGAATCGGTTCTCTATAGGAGAAACTCCAGACCCTAGTACGAAGCGAAGTGAAGGACAAGGGTCTGTTTTTAACCAGGCTAAGCCCAAGTGTGTGAAAAAAAAAAAAGAGGACAATATAAATGTTTTTTTCATTCAACCTTTATTTATACAGGCTAGCCTCGTTGAGCCACGGGGACTCATTTACAAGAGGGACCTGTCTCACTCACACCCAGGCTGTGTCTCAATTCAGGGGCTGGGTAGTCATGAGTGCGCATTTGTCGGCCACATACGTCATTGCCCTGCGCGGGGGACTGTCCCAATTCGAAGACTCCTCCTCATGCGGCTGAGGAATGCGGCCTACTTCCTGTCGAAATCTGAGGATGCATCCGTGAATCCTTCAAGACAGAGGCTATCCCAGAATTCGTAGCGCCAGCAGAGATTTCGCGGGGGGGTGGGGGACTTTCTGCGTGCAGGGGCGGGACTGCTGCGTGTTGTTGAGTCATCAGCTCGTTCTAACTCATTAAAATTTAACTACAGAAACGACTAAAAAAATATTTGTTAGCTGAATATATATTAGTGTTTCTGAGTTTAATGTTTGTTAATAACTGATAACAAATCAGCTTATTTTACACGTGCGTAGCAAGGATTTTCTGAGGGGCGATCTGTTAAAACTCAGAGTGGACCTACAAACGGCAAGCTGCCCAGTAGGTCACTGCATTAAGCATTGGGTTGGCACGCAGATACTTTTCTCAAAAGCTGGTTCAAATCTCACTCGGTACGGTTAAAACTTATTTTACGTTTGTCTTTTATTGGATTTAAAAAAAAAGGAGTTTCACAAACTCCTTTCTTTAAATCTCAGTCCTCATATTTTTATCCAATAAAAGACAAACGTAAAATAAGTTTTAACCGTACCGAGTGAGATTCGAACCAGCTTTTGAGAAAAGGATCTGTGTGCGAACCCATTGCTTAAAGCAGTGACCTACTGGGCAGCTTGCTTTTTGTAGGTCCACTCTGAGTTTTAACAGATCGCCCCTCAGAAAATCCTTGCTACACACGTGTAAAATAAGCTGATTTGTAATCAGTTATTTTCAAACAGTAAACTCAGAAACACTAATACCGTATATATATTCAGCTAACAAATATTTTTTAGCGGCGTCCCTTCTCTCACATCAAGCGCGCACACACTTCCCACCCACTTCAAGAGAACGCCCCACCCACTTCAAGGCCGGCTCAACACGTTTGCCGCACGTAAGGCGGAAGTACGTAATCACGCAAACCTGAAGGCTAGACCGTCCCATTTCAGCAGTTTCGTCCAGCCCACCCGGCCTTGTGAGTGCGTGGCCTACTCGGCCCAGCTAGGCTGGGTCCTCATGAGGACACAGCCCCTGAATTGAGACACAGCCCCAGGGTCAATTTAGAGTTACCAATCAACCTAACATGCATGTTTTTGGACTGTGGGAGAAAACCGGAGCACCCGGAGAAAACCCACGCATGCACAGAGAGAACATGCAAACTCCACCCAGAAAGGTGGAGCCCCCCGGGCTGGGATTTGAACCGGGGACCTGCTCGCTGAGAGGCAGCAGCTCTACCAGTTGTGCCACCGTGCTGCCTTGTTTAATCTATGGGATGACAATGTTTCAAAAGTAGTCTGGCCAGCTTTTCACCTTAACTAGAATTTCTTCTTGATAGTTACGTTTGAAGTTATGTTTGATTGGCATAAAGGTTCATCTGTAGTCACGCAATGGCCATGTTGCAAGGAATTTGTGGTGTCAACACAACAGAGCTGCAACTTACACACAAACAGGATGTGCACAACCTTCTGAAATGAGACAAAAGTTTCTCGAGGTTTAAACTTTTGACACCAGTTTCGTCAAATTCTGCAAGATTGGGAAAAAAATGCAGGCACTTTGCATAAACCATTGGACAAGGGGATTTTATTGCTGCTTTTTACTAAAACATTTCACTCAGTGTGAACATATAGGCTGTTCTTTTTTATCTTTGAAAAACAATTAATTTCCCCAAACTTGCCGTCATTGGTTTGACACGACTATCCGCACATTTAAATCAATCAAACATAACAAGAACATCGTGATGGTGCACACTAAGGCGTCAGGTGCACTGTGGTCCTCTGACCTTGTTTTGAACTTATCGTAAATGTGATGAGCAGCAGATCCACCACTGAGAGTGGAGTTAGAAACCACTGAGTTAAAACTACAAAGACAAGACACAGCATTGGTTTTATTCCTCATCTCTGTAGACTTCTGGTTCAAAGAGCAACAAGACCCAAAAAGGCAAAGTCGTCTCTGCTGCTACAAGCTCAGTGTTGCTCCTTTTAGACCCAGAAGTACACTGGGGAAGTCATTAACAGCACATTCTAACTGTTCTCAGGCTCTGCGTCACACGAGAAGGGGATTTTCCATTCCCTGTTTATCCTCTTTTATTTCGCAAATAAAGTTGGACCACAAATGCAACTGTCAGTGCGTTAATGATGAAATGAAAGGAAATCGTTGTGGCTCCAACGGTGCGCCCCATGTTTGCTTTCAGGCGTACCTGCTGTGAGTCACTGATATGAATGAGCACTCATTTCCAATTTCTCCAGGCAAAAACAGACGTGCGCACACAAAAAAGATTTTATCGGCAAAAATGAAATCATTCTCAGAAGTTATGGAGAAATTTGCTACAACCTTTTCTTTCGCATAAAAAAAATCCCATAAATAAAGATGTTCCTCTTTTCTGTCATGCAGATGACCAGCACAAAGGTGTATTTTTAGAGTTTGAAATATTTTTCAAATCATGTGTCAAGTTTTAGTCAGAGTAGTGTGATCCGAATGACCCAATCACTCAGAACAGAGAAGGAACTCGTGCTGACATCTGTGCTTCACTTTTCACAGCTACTTTGCAGGAGCTGCACTGCAACAAGACTTTTTATAGGAGTCGGCAGCACAATGAAATGTTTTTTTTTTTTTACGCATCTTTTATGATTGTCTATTGTTGTCTACTGTTGTCATCACTCTTTGTTAAAATTCAGGTCTCTCTTGTAAATGAGTCCCAGAGGCTCAATGGGGTTAACCTGTCTAAATAAAAGTTGAATGAATCTTCGGTCGTTAGGTCAGGGCTATTCAACTAAATTTCTCAGGGGGGCACATCGAAAGCCAAGAGCTCAGGGTCCGGACATCCAGCAGTTATTGCCATTAAGTTAGTTTGTTTTATGGTTTAAAATCTAGTTTTATTTTAAAATGAACCCATTGGTGGGCCGAAATTGTAAGGATGGCTCCATCCTGTTGGTCTTGTCTGTTCTCCTTGTGATGTTTTTCTGTTAGTCAGTTCCTGGTCTGTTAGTTTTATTAGGCCGGCGCAGAGCTCCGCGCTGGACCGAGCCCCGCGCCACGCGCGTGCGCTGTGCGTGGGGTGTTCACAGCAGAGCTCAGCGTGAAGCAGCGTGTGGCTCCAACGTTTTCGCTCCAAATACTTGATGTCATTTGAGCAGAAGCAGGGCGGAGCGTTTAGCTACGGGACAAATTGAGGTCGCTGATTGGTCATTTGCTGACAGCCTACTGATTTGATTGACAGGTCGGGTCTGAGAAGAATGTCGGGTCTGAAGAAAAGGCAGAGGGCTGTGCAGCTTTGTTCTGTGTTTATATGTTAATAAAAAAGTCCTAAAAATTAAAATTAAAACAGGGAGCGCTGGTCCTTCAACCCACACAGCAGACAAGCACACCAGGAAATGTTTAGAACCTGCGCATCCACGTTGGACATGAGTTTAGTTCACTCGTGACAAGTTCATTCATTCCTCCTCATCGGAGGAGGAAGTGAATGGTGACCGCTTCAAGCGATCACTTGACTTTAGGCAAAAAAACAAAAGAAAAGGCCCGATCAGCGATAAAGAAGAGGAATTTCATTCATTTGTGTGTCATACAAAACAGTCCGCCACCAGGGCAGTTTATTGTGAGACACCGCGCGCGCGTGAGCGGTCGTAAAATTTGAGCTTGGCGCGTTCGAGCGAGCGTTCAAAGGCTTGTGCAAGCGGAGCTCGCACAGCGTGGCGCCGCGTGGCCTCGCGCTAGCGCGGAGCTATACCTCGCCCTTAAGTCTCCATGTTTAATTACTCTTAGTTTAACCTCCAGTTTAGTCTCCATGTTTATTTACTCTTAGTTTAACCTCCAGTTCTGTCATCCTAGTTTACTTTCCATGTTTCAGGTTTAGTTTCCCAGTCCTGCTCTGTGTTTCTAGTTAATTGTCCCCAGGCGTTTGTGATTGCGTCCTGTCTTGTCTGTGTATATATGCTCTGCTTGTCAGTCTGTCCTTTGTCGGCGCATCGTCTGGTATATCCCGTATGTCTCTCGCTACAGCTCATGTAAGTGTTTTTACTGCCACAACAGTTTTTTCATTTATTGTTATTAAAGTGGGCCTCAACACGCTGTGAAACTGTAACTCCTCCCCCGAAGCAGATTCAAAATCTCCCTCAAAATGGGCGTGTCGAGAGACAAGGAGGGGAGGAGGTTGGGGGTTGTGCTTTTGTTCATGCCTCCTCCAGCAACAACCTAAAACAAACTAAACCTCTAGCCAACAACATAAACCAAGCAACAACAAAAAATAAACATGTAGATGTTTTTATATATTCAACCCGGTCTATCCAAAACCAAAGGCTAAAAAAAAAAAAGAAACAAAACCACAAAGTTCTCCGGGTCTTCCAGTTCCCAAACCAACTCTCTCACCACTGACCCAACTATTCATGCATTGCTCCTCCACCGCATAGTATTAAAACAAATACAACCAGATAGTTTCAATGAAGTGAAAAATATTCTTAAAATAAATAAGTTAAAATATACAAATAACTAGTGCCATTCCGAAAACTATAATATGCTTTGTTGGAGAGCTTTTCAGGAGTGAAATGTACCACTTCCATATAAGGTATGAACTGCAGTGAGGACCGTCTCATCTCCGCAGGGGATTGGCCCTGCTTGAACCAAGTTCGTGACGTCAGAGTGTACAAGACACAGCAGAGTGAACAGACCATGACCAATACGAAAATTAAGGTGCAATACCTATATTCAACCCATAGGACTACCGTAAAAACGGTTTTAGACCAAATATTGCCGATTTACACAAATACGAACAATTACATGAAAATTAACACAGACATAGTGCTATGAAACATTTTAAACACATTCTAGGGAGTTTATCAGCTAAAAAAAGTTACATTTCGGTTTAGTTCCTCTTTAAAGTATTTATTTTTATAACTTCTTGCCCCCTGCGTTTCCGTCTGCACCACTGGGTTTAAACACGCTCTCTGAGTGAATCCTGACAGAAATGAGCTCACCAGTGGGCCTGATTTAGCCCCTGGGCCACCAGTTGAATACCTTGCTTTAGGTAGTTGTATAAATGCTTTCAGCATTCACACTATTGTTTCCCTGTTTTTATTTTTCTGTAGGTTTTTTTTAACAGTCTTACTTCTTCTGCATACTTTGTTGTATTCTAGCCGCAGATCAAAACGTTCAGCTTATTCAGGAGATGTTTGCTAAGACTTTTGGTTCTTGTAACTTTTCCATCCATCCATCCATCCATTTTCTTCCGCTTATCCGGGGTCGGGTCGCGGGGGTAGCAGCCTAAGTAGGGAGGCCCAGACTTCCCTCTCCCCAGCCACTTGGAGCAGCTCCTCTGGGGGAATCCCAAGGCGTTCCCAGGCCAGCCGAGAAACATAGTCCCTCCAGCGTGTCCTGGGTCTTCCTCTGGGTCTCCTCCCGGTGGGACATGCCCGGAACACCTCACCAGGGAGGCGTCCAGGAGGCATCCTAACCAGATGCCCGAGCCACCTCAACTGGCTCCTCTCGATGTGGAGAAGCAGCGGCTCTACTCCGAGTCCCTCCCGGATGACTGAGCTTCTCACCCTATCTCTAAGGGAGAGTCCAGACACCCTGCGGAGAAAACTCATTTCAGCCGCTTGTATCCGAGATCTCGTTCTTTCGGTCACAACCCAAAGCTCATGACCATAGATGAGGGTGGGAACGTAGATCGATCGGTAAATTGAGAGCTTTGCCTTTCGACTCAGCTCTCTCTTCACCACGACAGACCGGTACAGCGCCCGCTTCACTGCGGATGCTGCACCTATCCGCCTATCGATCTCACGCTCCAGTTTTCCCTCATTCGTGAACAAGATCCCGAGATACTTAAACTCCTCCACTTGGGGCAGGACCTCCTCCCCGACCCGGAGAGGGCACTCTACCCTTTTCCGGCTCAAGACCATGGCCTCGGATTTGGAGGAACTGATCCTCATCCCGGCCGCATCACACTCGCTGCAAACCGCTCCAGTGAAAGCTGTAGATCACGACTGATGAAGCCAATAGGACCACATCATCTGCAAAAAACAGAGAAGTGATTCTAAGGTCACCAAAATGGATCCCCTCAACACCTTGGCTGCATCTAGAAATTCTGTCCATAAAAGTTATGAACAGAATCGGTGACAAAGGGCAACCTTGGTGGAGTCCAACTCTCACTGGAAACGAGCCTGACTTACTTTTTTTCATTCATTCAACCTTTATTTAGTCAGGTAAATCTTATTGAACCTCATGGGCTCATTTACGAAAGCGACCTGCTAAAACTAAAGAACGATGAACAGCAATGGTAGAATTTCCTTAAACAATAAACAAACAATAAACAATAAACAATAGAAAACAAAAAAGAGAAAAAACAAAAGAAAGAAATACTTTTTTTTTTAACAAAGTATCAAAAAACGAGCAAAACATAAGGTAGACGTATAAAATCAAAGACAGGAACAAATCTGCATTGGTTTTTGCCAGGATTCCAACAGATTCTGAAAACCATTTAGAGAAGTCAAGGTCGAGAGCTTCAGATCTTTTTGTAAGATATTCCATGAAGCAGGAGCAGAGTAGGAGAAGGCCCTTTTTCCAAGTTCAGTCCTCACTGACGGAACACTGCAGGTAATCATGTCCTGAGAGCGCACACTGTAGCTGCACTCACGCAAAGACATGTAGGAGGAGATGTATGAGGGCAGCAGACCAAGAAGTGATTTAAAGATGAAAATGTACCAGTGGAAGAGTCTGCGTGAGGTTAATGATGTCCAGTTAACCAGTGAATACAGGGTGCAGTGGTGGGTACGATAATCACAACCAGTTATGAATCTTAGTGCACCATGATAGACAACATCCAACATCCGCAGGGTGCTTGTAGGAGCATTCATGTAGAGAATGTCACCGTAATCAATGGAGGGAAGGAAAGTCACAGATACAAGGCGTTTCCTAACATTCAGTGTTAGACATGATTTGTTTCTGAAAAAGAAACCCAGTTTAACTTTCAGTTTCTTCACTAGGTTTTCCACGTGGAGTTTAAAAGAGAGATGTGAATCGATCAGGATACCCAGATATTTATAGGAATCAACAAACTCAATAGGGACACCATTTGAAGATAAAATCAGAGGAGGATCTGCTGGAACCGCCTTCCTATTTGAAAAAAACATCCCTTTTGTTTTATCAGCATTTAGGACAAGTTTGAGACGGAACAAATCTGACTGGATGATGTCAAAAGCGGATTGCAGTAACTGGAAAGCCTTAGCTACTGTTTTAGCTCGGCAGTAAACAACTGTATCATCAGCATAGAAATGTAAGGATGCATCAGGGATGCAGTGACCTACATTAGCTATGTAGATTGTAAAGAGAGTTGGTCCTAAAACTGAGCCTTGTGGTACACCATTTTTAACTGTTAAATAGCTGGAAGAAGTACCGTTATGTTGAACACATTGCCTCCGATTGGAAAGATAGTTAGAAAACCAACCGATGGTGTGATCAGAGAAACCGATTTCTGAGAGCTTATGACACAGGATGTTATGATCCACAGTGTCAAAAGCTTTAGACAGGTCTAAGAAAAGTGCAGCACAATAGTCCTTAGCATCCAATGCTTCAACAACATCATTCAGAACCTTCAGAGAAGCAGTTGTTGTGCTGTGTTTTTTCCTGAAACCAGATTGATGAAGAGGTAAGATGTTAAATGAGTCCAGATAATTTTTGATCTGAGAGTTTATCAGTTTTTCTAGAACCTTGGCTAAGATGCAGAGTTTAGAGATCGGTCGATAATTGTTCAGTGAGGTGGGGTCACCTCCCTTCAGCAAAGGAAGAACAAAGGCTGTTTTCCAAGCATCCGGAATGGTGTTTTGGCTTATGGACAGATTAAAGATGTGGGTCACAGGGACTGTGATGATATGAGCAGCCAGCCTTAAGAAATAAGGTGGAAGTTCATCTGGACCTGCAGATTTTTTAGGATCAAGATCATTTAACAGTTTATTTACCTCACTGACTGAGAACGGAGAAAAAGAGAAGGTGTGATTAACAGATGGTTGGCTTGTAGGAGGGATTTGATTTGTAGAAGTTTGATTATTAGATAAAGTGGCTGATTTTCCATTTGTAACTGTGTCAAATAATGAACTAGAAGCAACAAAATGTTTATTGAAACAGTTCAGGATCTCGTGCTTATTTGACACAGGAACAGAGTCAACAAGAAATTGTGATGGGAGGTCAGATGATTGGGGGGTGCCTGAGAGAGATTTAATGGTTTTCCAGAATTTTTTAGGATCGTTTAGATTTTTGGAGGTCTGAGATAAGAAGTAGTTACGTTTTGCGGCTTTGATGGCAGATGTGCATTTATTCCTTAGCTGCCGAAATTTCAACCAGTCAGTGTCTGAGTGTGATTTTCTTGCTGCGGCCCAAAGATGATCTCTCCAGTGCAGGAGATCAGCTAGTTCAGGAGTAAACCAGGGGCTGTCACGGCCCTTTATCCTGAACTGCCGGAAAGGAGCGTGTTTGTTTACAAAGTAAATGAAACTATCATGAAAATAGTTCCAAGCGGTGTTCACATCATTGATTTGTAGGATACGTTGCCAGTCAAAGTGGGATAGATCCCAAAGGAATGACTGTTCACTGAAACGTTTCAAATCCCTTTTTTGGATTATTCTGGGCTTAGCAGGTGGAAGTTTAGTAGATCTAAGAGCTGCTATTACGGAATGATCACTCAAAACGTTAGCAAATACACCTATACCAGGAAATTTGTGAGGTGCATTTGTGAAAAACAGATCTAAGGTGGAAGATTTTTCGGGACATTTTATGTTTGGTCTGGTGGGAGAATCGATAAGTTGTGTTAGATTGAGAGATAGGCAACATTCCTTGCCGGCAATGCGGACCAGGCTCTGACACCGGTCGTACAGGGACCTAACAGCCCATATCAAAGGGCCTGGTACCCCATACTCCCAGAGTACCCCCACCACAGAACCCCCCGAGGGACGCAGTCGAATGCCTTCTCCAAGTCCACAAAGCACATGTAAACTGGTTAGGCAAACTCCCACGCACCCTCCAGGACCCTGCTGAGGGTGTAGAGCTGGTCCAGTGTTCCACGACCAGCACGAAAACCACACTGCTCCTCCTGGATCCGAGGTTCGACTATCCGACGGACCCTCCTCTTGTAACTTTTAACATTTCAAATTATTTAACGTTTTTAAAAATATCTCCTTCATAGAAATAGTTTTTTGGTGTTTCTGTCTAAAAATATTCTCGTTTACTTTAGGAAACCTGCTTTAATTAATCTTTTATGCTACTTTTGGCTTTCAGATAGCTTTTATCTTCTTTTGTTATACGTTCTGCTACTTTTAGCCTCTAAGCTTTTTGACACTGTTGGCTATAGTAAATTTAAACGAAATGGACTGTACTTACATATAGCACCTTTCTATCTTATCAAGATACTCAAAGCGCTTTACACAAAAATCTGTGCCCTCATTTACTCATTTATTTACTTCGCTTTTTGCTACATTCACCTTTTAGCCTTTTGATTCTTTCACCATTTTGTGACATTTAGCTTTAAGCTAATGTCTTATTTAGTTTGTAGCTTCTATTCTGTAACATTTTGCATTAGTTTGCTCTTTACCTTTAGTTTTTAGATAGGTTTATGCCTTGCTTTACTTTACTTACTTTGCTTAACTGTTAGCATTTATTTAGCTACCATGTTTACCGGTAAGTTAGCATTTGGCTACTTTTGGTTTTAGCTAATCTTTGCTACTTTATGTTGTAGCTTACCTTTTTATTTATTTATTTATTATTATTATGTTTTTGTTTTTTTTGCTTTTAGCCAGTATTCTATTTATTTTTTATTTTTTAGCTTTTATCCAGTTTTCAGATTCTTTTAAATGTAACACATTAACTCAGTTTGTTCGGCAAATTTCATCAATGCCATTCAGCAAATTTCTGAACATTGTGCATCTGTTTTTCTGACCAAGAAGAGATTTGTCTTAAGTCAGGGTGTCTTATCTTTCTCTGCACTCTAAACTCTGGCTCGAGTGCTTCTGTGCCACATCTTTTGCTGAGTACAGCTTCATTTCACAACCCAACCAGCCAACGCTCCCTACCCCCCCCTCACTTCCAACATCTAAAAAAATGTAATATTGCTTCTTGTCTCAAGACAATCGTCAAACTTTAGTTTTGCATAAAATAACTTAATCCATTTGCCATGTAGTGCTGTAGTCTGACAGACAATGTCGGTGTTCAGAACAGGATGAGGTCATAATCTGTTGCTTGAAGAAATGCATATTACCCGTTACCTTTCACGTCAACTTTTATTTAAAGAAATTATAGAGTTGTTACGGAAGCGTATTGCATTCAACCATGAAAAAATTTTCTTCCGTAAGTTGTAACAATTTTGCTGCAAACCTTAAAATTATCATCATGTGCACTCTCATAGATAGATAGATAGATAGATACCGTATTTTTCGGAGTATAGGTCGCACCGGATTATAGGTCGCATTGTCCAATTATTGCCAATAAATTGGAAAAATCCATAAATAGGTCGCACCTACGTCAAAATGTGGACCGTGTTTAGCTCTGCTGCAAATGTCTCTTCCACAGGAGCGCACAGCAAGGCTTTTAAGAAGATTAACACTTACAAACAATTACAGTAATTGTTTGATAAAAAATTATAGCAAATATGTGTCTGAGCTGAACTTTTCTTTAATAAATGAATACTTTTAGCAGGATAAACACCTAAAAATATATATATTTGTTCGCTGACATTATTGTAAGAGTGTGTCTCAGTTTAATTTTTGTTAATAAATTATTACAAATCAGCTTATTTTATAAAAAGCCATATATAGGTCGCACCTGAGTATAGGTTGCAGGCCATGAAAAAAAATGATAAAAAGGTGCGACCTATACTCCGAAAAATACGGTAGATGGATAGATGATAGATAGATAGATAGATAGATAGATAGATAGATAGATAGATAGATAGATAGATAGATAGATAGATAGATAGATAGATAGATAGATAGATAGATAGATAGATAGATAGATAGATAGATAGATAGATAGATAGATAGATAGATAGATAGATAGATAGATAGATAGATAGATAGATAGATAGATAGATAGATAGATAGATAGAAACATACCTGTATTTATAAATCCTTGAGGCCTTATTGTGAGATGCCACACTCATAGTATCTGTAAATTTTCCAACGTTATAGCCATTTCTGGGTTTTTAAGGTTCCTGTCTGTGGCAGCCATCTTGAATGTACATGTGCAACCAATTATTAATTTCTGTGGGGTTTCATCATATTTCACTGAAAGAAATCTCATGAGATATTTTCGGAATGGACCACCCCCACCACCACACACACACACACACAGGTACAATCGTGATCATCCGCCTTTGCCTTTCAGTTGATGCCCGTGCCATTCTACTGAAGGAATCTCGAGTATTCAAAATGATCTGAGCACATAATTCCAGGGAACTTCAACTTAGTATAAAAGATTTAATTGAACACAAAGTTAAAGTATGCAGATATTACATGATAATCAGATTGCAATCTGAGGAGCAAACAAAGCGAACCTTTATCATGTCCACCCGGAAGTTTGTTCAACGAATCATCATTCGTCTCTGTTATTTATAGATTTTGTCATATCCCACCCCCTCCGAAGCAGACCGACTTCCAATTGGTTTAGATGTTGAGTGACATTGTGTCAGCCACTCATGAGCAGACTCTGTCACCATGGTAACTCGAAGGCCGTAGACTGGTTTTGGATTCCTTAGCTGATAACGGTGAATTTATGACACCAAAGGAACATCTAATATCTGCTTGTTCACTTTGACTCTACTGGTCTATATTAAAGCGTTAACATCATCTAATACTTAACTATGAAAGACTAATTAGTCAATTTGTATTAAGTATAAAGTATATATGGGTTGTTATTTAACTTTATTTATGTTAATCAATGTGTGGGCCTTTTATCGAGCTGCAGCATGTGCTCAGCTCTGCTCTGCTCAGAGAAAAAGGAGGACTCTTCCCCCACAGAGAGTAGAAAGTATCTTACCTGTGTCTGGCTTCACTTAGAATGTTTGATTAGCTTGTAATTATATCAATGTGTACCTGTAAGATTATCATTAGCAAATGTGAGATTATGTGTAAAGCATAAAGTAATTAGTAGACACTCTAAAATGAAAACAGGCCTGTAAATAGAATCAATACACACCTTGTATAACATGCATCATCAGTGACATTTCAAAGCTTGTAGAAAGATATATAAAGGTATAAAAAGCTAAAAAGCTGTAAAATCCAACACTAGTTATTAGGGGTGAAGGAAAAAAATTGATTTTTTAAAGAATCGAGATTCTTAGTCCTGGCGATTCAGAATCGATTCTAAAAGCCCCAAAAATGATTTTTTTTCTCATTAAAACCCAAAAGATAAAGAAAATAAAACCATATTTCATACTATATGAAAGAATACATAAGATAGATAGATAGATAGATAGATAGATAGATAGATAGATAGATAGATAGATAGATAGATAGATAGATAGATAGATAGATAGATAGATAGATAGATAGATAGATAGATAGATAGATAGATAGATAGATAGATAGATAGATAGATAGATAGATAGATAGATAGATAGATAGATAGATAGATAGATAGATAGATAGATAGATAAGATAGATAGATAGATAGATAGATAGATAGATAGATAGATAGATAGATAGATAGATAGATAGATAGATAGATAGATAGATAGATAGATAGATAGATAGATAGATAGATAGATAGATAGATAGATAGATAGATAGATAGATAGATAGATAGATAGATAGATAGATAGATAGATAGATAGATAGATAGATAGATAGATAGATAGATAGATAGATAGATAGATAGATAGATAGATAGATAGAGTCGCAAAGAAGCTTCATATTGTGGTTTTGCGAGATGACGGCGCTGCTTTATGTTTGACGCACGCGCGGGTTTGCGACACATGCTTTACGTTGTTAAACTCGAGTTCAACAGAGACGCAGCCGGCATGAAGCCGGTGTCACCAGATATCTATGGGTGTCACAACATGGAGAAACAGCTGCGCAGGCAGCCCAAGAAGAAGAACTTTTACCAAAAAGAGGGGAAGCTCACCTTGTTAGCTTCCATTATTTAGCTCCGCTGAAACTCGGAGACAAAATGGGTCCAGAGGACACGAAGTTCAACCGAGTCCGAACTCGGGTCCAGTTAACCAATACAAAACAGACCAGAGACACAACAGAACCGGAATCAAACGCAACGTTTTCTCTTTTCTGTTTCTTTGCCTTGTTTACTCCAGATTCCAGTCAGAGCGGATTTCTTCTTCGTGGGTTTTATTAGCAGCCGTTGTTTTACCGCCACCTGCAGGAAAAATTTGGACCAAAGTAGGTCCAAAGTTGGACCAAAGTTTCTACTTTGGTCCAAATTTCCTTGTTCTTTTTGTTCACATTCTTATAATTGTAACTGTATCTGTAGTAAAATAAAATAAAAACTTTGGTCCAAATTTTTCCTGTACACACACACACACA
>JBBPBX010007013.1:31332-64337 GCA_038048925.1 Garcialebias charrua | reverse complement strand
GTGAAGATTGGTAGATAGAATAGAATATATTTTTATTGGCATCGTCATTGCACCGGAGCACAAAACATTGCAATTGACGTACACACGTCCTTGAGATGTGGACGTGTACACGCAGCCGCAGCAGAAATTAATCCGCGCCACCACAAACAGATATGGAGTGGGTGCGACAGCGGTTCCATTCTTCAGTTGCTCCCACTTCAGGAGAAATTTGTAGTCAGCCATGTTCAAGGCTGCTCGGGGAGTCCGATTAGATTAGTTTGATTTATCTTCAGGGCAGGCTTCGGTGAACTTTCCTGTAGCCTTGAGTCCAGGTGCTGTCTGAAATCCAATTCTTTCAAATTATGTGAAGCTTTCACTGACCCGAGTTATGGGTCCACCTCCTCGCCCTGGTGTAATCCGCTCTGCCGCGAACGAGTCCAAAACCGCATCGCAGGTCTGCGGTCCTCAATGGCCGTCCCCACCGTGCGATTAAGCTCGTAAAGCAGCTGGTTCATTGAGGTCACAGCTCGGATCACAGTCTCATTCTGTGCAGGAAGCTTAGTCAGCGCGTTGATCGCCGCGGAAGTCTTCCTGATTTTCCAGTAGCAGAGGCATCCACACAAGCCAAAAAGCAGTGCACCTGCTACCATAAATCCGATTATGAATAGGTCTTCCACGTCTTCGACCGAAAGAACGGTCAAACACATCATCTTCCATTTGCCCCAGGAATCCATGATGTATCCGGCCGGATGCGTGTCTGAAGGGCAAGCTGGCTCTCCCAGACCAGAACGCTTCGTGGAATTTTTTTTATCAATAGTGGTAACAGCCCACGCCACTAAATCCATCTTCCAATTTGCTTCGAGCGAGCACTGAAAAACTGCAGACGAGACAAAAGTAGCAAAAGCAGGGGGAGGAAAACTTGAGGGAATGAGCGGAGCAGAAAAGCAGCTGCTTCGCCAAGAGCCGGTAGTAGTAGTAGTAGATGTTGACCGTTTAAAAAAAAAAAACGCCTCTAAATGCTTTCAAAGCTAAAGAGAAATTACTAATATGTAATATCTTCTTAAGGCTTTTAACAAAATAAGTGAAAGGAGGTGATAAAATGGTGCTTGTGCACCATTTTGGATGAATGTGACCTAAGCGCCAGTTATGCTCCCAGCTCAGCTACTTAATGAAAACTACCAAGAAATACACCACAGCAGTAGCTGTTGTGGTTACTGATTACATTTAGAAACAGCCTAGTTTGTAAAAGGCAGAGGTGATTTCTACATCAGCAGCCCTGTCATCATTTCCTGGGTTAGCAGAGCTTCATCAAGACATTTTTAGGTGAACTAATTAAGGTATATATTTTTTTAAAGATCCTGCACAGCTTCAAGGACCAGGTTGGAGAAGAGAATTGGCAGAAGTTCTCGGAGCAGTTCCCTCCTGTGTTAAAAGAGCGCCTGTCAGCCTGTTATGGTGTCTAACAACCATTCCCTCGGTCCACTGGCCTACTGGGTAAGTCTACGTCACAGATGTAGAACCTGCCTTCTGATGTGATGAAACACCCAGCTCATTGAGAACTAATGATACATTTTGTTCCCACATTTATTTTCTGATCCAGAATCACCAACACAGCTGCAACCTCTGAACCTCCTGCTTTTATGTAAAGTGACTTTTTTGTGTTTTTGTGTTTTTCTTCCTCAGGTTAATGAATGGGAGGGTAACAGGGGAACTCATTGCACTGCCCAAATCACAGGGAGGAACTCGTACTGGAGGGACACGGCGAGCCTCGAGCCTCCACGCTGCGGATGTCCTCTCTCCGTTCGCCGTTCATCTCCATTAGGGAGGGTGGGAGGAGGGTGGTGGGTGTGGGAGGGTAACCGGGGATATACATTTACCTCTCAAATTAAATGCCCCCCGCTACACACAGAAGCAACTTTTGCCAACACCGCTGCAGGGATCCAAAGCAGGCGAGGGCACAATCAGGGCAGAGCTGGACCTCCCCCATTTTTATTGGATCATCCTCGTAAAATTAATGTTGGGAGGAGTGGGGGGGGGGGGGTATTGCAGATGGGTACAAAAACAAATGATCCAAACCAGCATAGGGTGCCACAGTCCCAAATACTAAAATGCATGTAGAATGACTCACATGAAGCTGTGTTAACACAGGCTTGTGCCAGAGCCTGGACAGAAAATGGATGCTTTTACTGTGCACAGAAAAGGAGAAAAACTTGCACCTTTTACTGCAAACTGCATTACTTTATGATGTGCATTCATACGAGTTTGTCCTTACATGTACATTTAGTTTGATTTTTTTTTTCCATTGCAGAGTTATTCTCTAAATGTAGTAGTTTATTTATTTCTCCTTTAAACGAGCCAATAAAGATGCAGTACATCTGTCCTCTTAAGGTTTATACCAAAATACTGCATGATCACCTCATTAGTTGCATGTTTCTATGAATGTCTTTTTGGTTTCAAACATTAGTAATCTGTATGAGGAAGCTGCCATAATGAAAAGGCTAATCATTATAGTTTTAAGGACGGTTGCTTGTGTTGAAGCTGACTGTAGGTGGACTAATTCAGGAATCGACTCACGTTTGATTAACCCAACGAGAGTTGAAGTACTGTAAGCAGATTGAGAATCATATATGCTGCTGTTGCATTGTTCGTAGTATATTTAAATAATGAAGTTAATGAAGACGTCTTCATGAATGAATTGGTTTCTTACTGGTTTAAATGCACTTTTTCTTTTCTGAGAAATTAGAATTACTGATGTAAGGCGTACATATACTGAACTTGTTCGTTTTTTTTTTTTTTACAAGTGATTTTAGGACTGTCGTAAGCATAACAATGACAAACAAGTTTATTAACTGGGCAGGACTTGTTTTTTATAATGTAACTCCAATAATTGACCGAGGAATAAAAAGTACATGGGGAGGTGAGGGTCATAGGAGATGAGTCCTAATGCTGCACCCTGTAAGCGCCTAAACCTTCCCCCTTGGCTATTAAAGCTTCCTGGTTGTGTTAAAGTTCTTAACATAAACATTGCACAAGTTTTTTTTTCCTCTACTCGATCTCTTTGCCCTAAAGAGCTCTTGTTAGTGGTGATGCAACTAGCTGCTGGACTCGTGCGGTACTTTTCCAGCTTCTGTTCAAACTAATGATTGCCATATATTCACCCGCTGACACTGTGTAGGTTCTGCCTGGGATTTTACAAAGTCCTGTTCGTCCTCTCTTTTAGCTTATTATCTAAAATGAGTGGTTTTTATTTTTTTATCTTTTAGTCTTAGTTCATAGTGGACAGTTGTATTGCAAGTGTGCACGACTCTTTGCCTCCTGGCGTTTACAAGAAATGACTTCTAGACAGATTTTTACACCCGCCCTACATTAACGCAGTTTATTGGGGGTTGAGTTTGAAATGAGCCTGCTTCAATGTAGCCCCCTGGTTTCTTTATATTTAGCCAGCCAATTAAAAAAATCAGGTTGCTAGAATGGTTTTAAATTAAGGTTCTTTTTGAAGAAAGAAATGTAAAGGAATTTTATTCCTTCCAGGTTTAAAACAAAGCATGATGTCGCCTCTACGTGGATTATGTATTTAGTACAATAAGCATTAATGTGACAGTTGTTTTTATTTCCATTGTAGTTAGGACATTAAGATTAACCACTTCCCTAAGCTCCAATGTGGGTTTAACTGTTTTGAAATTGAATACTGGCTGAAGTAAAGTTTAAGGTTTATTCTGTTAGTTGGATGCAAACCAGGCTGTGTCATTAATTTTTATGCTTAGAAAAGAAATGCACAAAGTTGAAGCTAAATGCAAGTTTTATTTTTTTATATTTTGTTGTGCCGCAGTGCACAAATTGTTTTGGACTTTAAAAGTTTTATTTTCTTATTTTATTCTTTTTATTTAAAGAGCCATTCTGTTTTGTTGTTTTACAGCACAAATACTGGTTAGGTCAGATTTACTGAAGATGACTGATGATGAATCAATGTTGAGAGCAAACGCATCGGGAGGAAAAACAAATTTACAACTTCTTTTTCACTTTGATACCAAGGCTGGCAACTGAATTAATGTAGTAGCATTTTTTTTGCTGAAAGGTGGCACAGGTTTATGTAAGTTAAATGTATTATTTTGTGGATAGAAGGAAAAAATAAAAACTTCTAATCTTCGAGTCAGCTGGAAAATTCTGTGTATAATCCACATTGAAACAATCTGATGTGAAAATCTCTGCAACCTAATTTACTTGAAGTGCTAAATGTTTCTGGAGCTCTAACTGTAAAAAACAAAGCTGTCATTCTGCGAGTTTGCTCATTGTTTTGTTTATAATTTTCTACAAATTAAAACGGCTCAATTTAAATCCTGGAGTGCCAAATCTTTTTATTTTTCATTTTCTATTATGAATTAGAAAATTTATACTGACGAAATAAAAACAGTGTTGAAATCAAAACAAATTTAAATTACTAATTAGTTTTTAAACCTTTGTGCTCATAAATGTTGGGACTAGGACAACCTGTCATTTGAGTCCACGTGGCTCAATGAGACTAAACTGGTTGAATGAAAAAATGCATATATTTACTTGGGTGTTTTTATAGTTTGCATTCTTTGTTCATAAGCCACAGCTGAATGACTTAAACGGCCTTTAAAGAATAACGTGTAACAAACACGGTCTGAAGTTTCACTAAATAACACTGGGAGAGAATGTAATAATCTTGGAATAATAAATATTCCTATGTTGTATTCAGGTAAATTAAATACATACAACTCAAATGGCTTGTACTTGAAACTAGCATGTTATGTGTCAAACTCAAGGCCCGAGGGCCAAATCTTGTTCTGGCCCCTAAGATGTTATTTAAAAGTACAGTAAATACTTTTATCACCTTAATTGTCTTCATTAATCTTTGATTATGTCAAAAGTGCAACGGAGGACGTCAAGTGAGATCAAACTTGTTGAGGAACCTGCAACCAAGAAAAGATGTTTGGTATCTAACTCGAGTTAATGAAGATTCTGAAACCAGCCCTTAGTTTGAAAAAGGTTTTAATTTTGTCCCCCTTTTGTAAATTGGTTTGACACTCCTGTCATACCTGGAGGATGAAAATGTAAAATTATTTTGAGACGAGATAAATTAAAGGTGCTATGTAACTTTCTGTAGAGTGCAGAACTTAGAAAAATTTTCAACAGGCAAAGCATTCTGATCCCTCCCCCTCAGAGCCATATATCAGAGTCAGAGAGAGAGTCAGAGAGTCTTTATTGTCATTTGCACCGCATGTGGTACATGTGATGAAAACGAGATTATGTACACGGGGTCCCAGTTACATCCAACAACAAATGCAAGAGAAAAACAGTAATAACATCTAGAATTAACTAAGAAAAACATCAACTAGTAATACACTAAGCCCTAATATAGTGGAAAAACATCATTATAAACAGCAGCACGAACATGAGTCTGTATGAGCAGATGGTCACAGATGAACACAGCAACAAGAAAACAGATCAGCATCAGCATGATGTGATATTTTGCAGTGTTTATTTTTTATTTTATTTTTATTTATTCATGAGTCTAACAGCCTCAGGGTAGAAGCTGTTCCTCAGTCTAGTGGTTCTACACTTGATGCTCCTCAACCTCCGTCCTGAGGGGAGTGGGGCAAAGAGTGAGTGTGCTGGATGAGTGAGGTCTTTCATGATGCAGGTGGCTCTTTTCCTGCATCTGGAGGTGTAAATGTCTGTGATGGTGGGGAGACTGACTCCAACAGACTTCTGTGCAGCCTTCACCACTCTCTGTAGAGCTTTCCTCTCTTCAACTGTGCAGCCTCCATGCCACACGTTGATGCTGGAGCACAGGACGCTTTCCACTGCACACCTGTAGAAGAGGTGAGAACTGGGCTGCTCAGACCAGTTCGTCTGAGGAAGTAGAGTCTTTGATGACCTTTCTTGATCAGGCTGGTGGTGTTGCTCCAGCTGAGGTTATCATTCAAGTGTACACCCAAGTACTTGTAGCTGGAGACCACTTCCACTGCAGATCCACCTATTTTCAGTGGGGCATGGGTGTGTTTGTTCCTTCTGAAGTCCACAATCATCTCCTTTGTCTTCTTCACATTCATGTGAAGATTATTCTCTTTGCAGCTCTCCAGGTGTTCCACCTCCTGTCTGTAGCTGGACTCATCGATGGCTCTGAGGGGGAGGCTCTGCTGAAATTCAAATTCAAGCTCTGTTTTTATTGTCTGGTTACAAACTCTGTTTTTATTGGCTGGTCATTGTCCGGGTCACTCTGTGTTTTTAGTGTTTTTATAAATGCTGATAGAGAAGCAAGGGGAGTTTTTTTCAGAGATTACTTTGTCTAACATCAGTCTGTCAGTAGAAAGTGACAGAGTGAAGAAATATGTTAAAAATATATTGTTAGAAAAGTTAGACTGCATTACAAAGTTACATAGTGCAGCTTTAAGTCATGACGTTTTTCATCTAGATTTGTAAATTTTGACTGAAAAAGAATCCGGTTTAACAACGTTTTTCATGGCAAATGCAGTTGCTTTACGGCAATTATGAAAAAATACTTCGTGGTGCTGCAAATAAGACGTTATATCTAGAGCTGAACGACTTAACAAACGGCCTGAAGTTTCACTAAATAAGACTGGGAGAAAATGTAATAATCTTGGAATAATAAATATTCCTATGTTGTATTTGGGTAAATTAAATGCATACAAATAGCTTTACTTGAAACTAGCATGTTATGTGTCAAACTCTAGGCCCGGGGGCCAAATGTGGCCCTCTGGCCCCCAAGATGTTATTTAAATGTAACCCAGACGAATATTTTAGTATATTGATTAAATATATAAAATATGTAACAGTTTAAAGAAAATCTAAAAACTCCTAAGTTAAATATGTTGTAAATATAGCTACAATTGTATTTCATTTATTTATGTTGTAAAATGCTTAAACACTGTAAAATACACAAGTGTAAGTTAAAAGCAAGAAAGCATAACATTTTGTTGCTTGTATTTTATTTCTGCTTTATTGTGAAAAGCCAAAAGGAAGTGTGAGCAGTCAGGGTTTGAGCTTGATGAGTGTCTAGGAAGCCAAGCACACCAGAGGCAACAGGTGTGCTGCAGCTTGGACTAATTAAATAAGTTTCCTGATTGCTAACACAGTGATTGTCTGTGGAGACTTGTTTGATGGGTTTGGGCACTACAAGGGAAATTTTCAGCTCGAAGTTTGCTCTGCAGTTCTGTTTTTTTGCACTTTGAGGCAGTTAAACATTAAATTTAGCATTCACTAGTTCAGTGAATGCTGCACAGTAAACCTAGTATAGCTTACTAAGGAGACTCTCTTCATCATTCCGGCCTGGAGGTGAAGATTGTCATAACTGGAGTATTTATGGACTGCCAGAAGAGTTCCTCTGGATTACATTGCTCATTGAAGTTAAACCTGGACCAGCAGACAGCTGATTGCATCACAATCTTACAACATTGGTTTTCCTCTTCACCTGAACTGGGACCAGGGTCTGTACTGAACTACTAAACCAGGTACTGCTTTGTTTATTTATTTGCTCAACGAGTGAAGCGGCCATTAAGTTTTGGGCCTCACCGCTCCCAAGCGTCGCTCAGGCCTGCACCTTTAATGTTTTAGTTAGATAAGCCGGCTGTTGTCTGTGTGTGTGATTGGTGAGTGGGCCCCTCACATATTTAAGCTTTACAGTGAGTAATCTGCCTACAGATGCCGTTTGTGTTATATTGTATGAGTTGTTACATGTTCAGTAAATTGAGTTCATATTTTACTTATGGTTTGGTTATTTATAGTTAAACAGAGTGTATGTGAGATGACCACAATGTGTATTAAAAGTTCACCAATTAAGAGTAGTTAACATTTAGTCTAATGCTACATATAAGAATCTAGGAGGCCCTACAGACAGAGGGTAAAGGTGGGCTACATAAATGGAGACCTTGCTGGGAGATGCCTTGAACGCAGTGAAGATCATTAAAGGTACAGTATGCAGTTTCTGTAGAACTCCAGCACTTAGAAATATTTTCAACAGGCAAAGCATTCTGATCCCGCTCTGCCCCCTTGTGGTCTGTTAAATTTCAAATTCAAGCTCTGTTTTTATTGGCTGATTCAAATTCAAGCTCTGTTTTTATTGGCTGGTTACAAACTCTGTTTTTATTGGCTGGAAAATGGTGGGTCACCTTTTCTTTTTAGAAATGCTTATTTACCACCTGGAGAAGCAAGGGGACAATTTTTTTTTTTTTTTTTTTCAGAGATTACCTGGCTAACATCAGTCTGTCAGGAGGTAGTGACAGAGTGAAGAAATATGTTCATAAAAAAAGCTACATACTGCAGCTTTAAGTCCAATAAAACCATGAGCTTGATTCTGCTGCTTTAAGGCTGCTCAACTCCTTTGAGATAATAATTTCATGAAGAATCTCTCCTAAGGTTTTCAGGACCTCTCCGTTCACCTTCTCTCTGCCCTCCACTGGAATGACTGAGTGCCACGGTGTCTCCTGAAGAATTGGTGGAGAAGACCTCACCAAACGTCCCTTCTCCAATCTTCACGCAGCGGTTCATACGGTGAGGTAGAATGCACTCCTCCCAGGGCAGAGGGTGCTGTTGACCGACACAGATTGAAGCCGTTACCAACTGGCCAAGTGTTACGACCGTAAACAGCCACAACATACAAAGTGGACACTGACACAGAAAAATAATTAAAACAAATTTTATTGAACCTAAAATAAAGCACTCCAGGCTGGCAAGGTCCTCCCAGACTTCTTTCACCAGGACTGGAGCGTCCTCGTCTGGTTCAGCATCCAAAGGAAAATAAATAAAAAGTTCAACAGAAAGTTGGGGCTGGTGAGTCTATCCAAAATCAAGAAAACGCCACCCAGGCAAACCCAAACCCAATATAGGGCCGTAGTGTTTCCCCAGGTGACGATCTACCTGTAACAACAAGGTCCTCACTAACCAATAAAAGAAATATGCGAAAACTAGGCTACCAACCCTCACCTGTCAAAAGTACAAATAAAAAGACAAAAAGAGAAAAGTTAACAGTCCCTCACGATTAACCTCAGCTGACCCCCTCCTGGACAACTGCCCAAACACTGACCTTAGTGTCTCCAAAGTAACCTCAAACAGGCCTCACAGGCACAGGCCCACACCTCATAAATCTAGGCCAAAGTAGGTGCCTTAACCCACACAGAACTCTAAATTAAAGTCACTTCAAGAGCTTCAACAGCTCTATTACTACTCCTCCTGGAGCAGACTCACAAACAAGCGGAGAGGGTGGAGCTCTCCCAATGTTTGTACCCCCAACAACAACTCTGCTGTCAATACTCAGTTTTGGTTTAAGTACGTCTTCAGCTGGTTCAATAAACCCTAGCTGATCAAACAAGCTTAAACTTGATTCACAAGCTTCCAACTTGCTTCCACTAGCTTTCATTATGCCCAACTCTAGTTAACACTAGAGCTGCACATGAGCAACCCTTTTGCTCCACATGTACTGTTTAAGCAGCACAGTCATTTAAAGCCTTAGCTCAACACAAAGTGGTCAGAGTAGGTGGAGAACACTCTGGAACACACACACATTCAGCTCTATAGCTCATTCATCTCCTACAGGCTCAGTGTTGAACTGAGCCTTGAAAACCAAACTTGATTTACCTTTAATAAGGATCACAAGTAGCTCCAACAAGCACCCTGCTTGCGTCCAAACTCAGTTGGCAATCTCAACCTCACACTTTTCATTCATTCAACCTTTATTTATACAGGCTGGCCTCGTTGAGTCACGGGGACTCATTTACAAGAGGGACCTGTCCAGTGACGTGCGGTGAGGTTCATGGCTGGTGAGGCACTGTGCAGTTTTTTTTCCATATGTATAATAGAAAACAGACAAAAAATGTTCTCCACATTTTGGCTTCTGTCTGCCATAGCTTCTTCAGCGCTTTGGATACTTTGGATAGCATTATTTTCTTCTTTTATAATACATGAACCCTACAGAGTAGTTTATTCACCATTTGATTGGCAGCAGTTAACAGGTTGTGTTTAAAATCTCATATCAGCAATCTTTACACATACAAACTGTAGCACACAAAAAAGCACATTTAATTTGGAGAAAAAATTATTTTAGTCTTACCTTTACTTATAAATTAAATTAAACTATAACAAAATCTATTTTTATTTTACAGAAAAGAGCTGTGAGAATTATTACAAGAAAGCCTTAATGTCATATAATATATTATTTAAACAACTCAAAGTACTGAAGTTTAATGATTTGGTGGACTATAATATTTTGTTAGTAATAGAACCCTCAAATGTTCAAATGTATTTTGTTAAGAGAGAAAGCTGCTACAGTCTAAAGGGAACTGACATTTTTGCAAAGCCAAGGTATAGAACTAGTTTGAAGGGACGGTTTATTTCAATACAGGGAGTTGAATTGTGGAATGTTTTGGGAAATCATGTTAAAAATGTAAACTCTGTGCTGATGTTTAAAAATGATCAAAACTAAATTGTTAACAAAATACTAAAACTTTTAGTTAAGTGTTTAATGTTCTAGATATTTGTAGATTGTGAAAAGTTACTCTTTTTGCTCTGTTTGCGTTGTCACTTTTCCTCCTGCAGCGCTAGGCTGAAACAGAACCCTGAGCTCAGTAGCCCCGCCTCCAGAGGCTGGCCGCGTGTGTGTAACTGGACACCTTCACAGCCGTTTTATGAGATCGTTCAGCGCACAGATACAGTTTTAGACAAAAACACGAGACATTATATTCACCAGCTAAACTATAGAAATGTAGTTTATATAGCAAAGGTATTTGGACATTTTAATAGTGACATAAAAGAGGCAGGAATTTTCCTGCCTTCCCAAATCGCTCCCAGCTGCAGCTGTCTGCAGCACGTCATCCGAGTGATTGCGCAATCTGAAGTGAAGCAGCCGGTGCCTCTCTGCGCAGGTCTGCACGTCTCATCTCAGTATTTGAACGCTAAATAAGAAAAAACGGCGATTTTGAATAAAAATCAACTTAAAACTGGTTTAGGTTTTAGTAGAATAAGTTCATAGTACAAGGATAAAGACAATAATTACATTTATTTTTTCAATTAATTTTTTTTTCTTTCCATGATGACAGGGGAGGCGTGGCCTCACTTGCCGCCCCTGACCGCACGTCACTGGACCTGTCTCACTCACACCAAACAACCATCCACTCTCACACTCACACCTAGGGTCAATTTAGAGTCACCAATCAGCCTAACATGCATGTTTTTTGGTCTGTGGGAGGAAACCGGAGTACCCGGAGGAAACCCACGCATGCACGGGGAGAACATGCAAACTCCACCCAGAAAGGCCATGGACCGGGATATGAACCGGCAACCTTCTCGCTGAGAGGCAGCAGCTCTACCAGTTGTGCCACCGTGCTTGCTCTCAGCAAGGCCCCCACACTGTTCTTCTTCTTCTTCTTGTTGGGTTTTCTTTGGCGGTTGGCTTACATGATTTTGAAGCATTACCGCCATCTGCAGTTTAGGATACGAACTGGAATAGCGCTCAAAAATATACAAAAAAATAAAAAATAAAAAATAATAATAAAAATAAACTCTCCATAAATAAATAAATATTGCTCAGATTCTGTTGAACAAAAGAGTCCTTTTCAAGTATTTTAACAAAATGTTGGTGCTTGCAGAACCGGAGTGTTGTTGTAGCAACTCTACAGGGTCGTATCTGACGTTTATTGCATTGAGTCTACGAATCATCTGTCTTCTTTCATGATGGTACTGATGGCAGATCATTAGCACATGCTGAATGGTCTCATCCTCTCCACAGTAGTCACATTTACCCGTGTTATGTTTCCCTATGATGAATAGTGTCCTGTTCAATCCTGTGTGTCCAAATCTGAGTCTTGAGATGACAGTTTCTTCCCTTCTGTGTCTTTCAGCGCTCCGCATTTCTCCAGCTTTACGTTGAATGCTGTAGAACCATCGACCTTTTCTTTCCTCTTCCCATTGCTTTTGCCATTTTTCCCTCATTCTCTGCTTTGTGATACTTTTTACTTCTGCCCGACTGAATTTTACATCCATTTCCACTGAATTGGCTTTGGTAGCCTCCTTTGCAACTTTATCTGCCATTTCATTTCCTCTTATCCCTATGTGTGCTGGAATCCACAAAAATGCAACTGTTAATCCCATCATGTTAATTCTGAATAGTGTCTGCTGTATTTCTGTCAATATGTCTGGTCTGCTTTCTGAACAACTGTTTTTTATACTAATTACTGATGAACTGGAATCTGAACATATGACTGATCTGTGTTGTTGATTATCTTCCATCCAATGAACTGCCAATAATATCGCAGTCAGTTCTCCTGTGTATACTGATAATTTGTTGTTTAATCTCTTCCCTACTTTAACTCCAAACTCTGGTACTGTCACGATCTGGTGCGGTGTTGGATGAACCCGGAGATGCAGACAGGCAGAACACTCGGAGGCATGAGTTGAATCAATAAATCATTGAATATGTTGTGAACACAATAACTAAGACAGGGCAGTACTCACGAATCCTAGAACTTGTAGGCTGTGGCACAAGCACGGACACGACACACCAGGTAGATCGACGAATGACCCCACACTCAAACCCACACCCACATAAACTAATATATGCACCGTCATTACCCAAAACCCAAAACACCTGAGAATGCAGCAGTCCAGTAATTACCCAAAACCCAAAACACCTGAGGAATGGCCCACCATCCTGACAGTACTGACAGTACCCCCACCCCACAGACGCTCCATGGCGTCCCAAAGAAACCCCCCAAAAGAACAAGGGTGGGCGGAGGGAGGCAACAGGCACCATAAGCCAGGTCAGGAGGACGTCCAGGAGGTCGCCCATCACCACCCGCCAGAACCGGAGGACGTCCATGAGACTGCCCATCGTGCTGCGTCACGTCGGGCGGGCGACAGGGAGGCCGTCCATTCCGCAGCGCCACCTCCGGAGGACGTCCAGGAGGACGCCCATCACCACCAGCCAGGTCCGGAGGACGTCCAGGAGACCGGCCATCACCGGCAGGAACCGTGACCCCAAGGTCGGCAACGGCAGGAACCAAGACGTCGATGGCCAGGACACATTCAGAGTAGGCCGGCAAACGTCCCCCATCGACCGGAACACTGCCTTCGGTCGAAAACCCATCATCGGCCGGAACACCATCATCGTCGGCTGGAACACCGTCGCCGTCAGCCGGAACACCGTCGCCCGGAACATCATCATCGTCAGCCGGAACATCATCAACGTCGGCCGGAAACCCATCATCGTCGGCCGGAAACCCATCATCGTCGGCCGGAAACGGAAACCCATCATCGTCGGCCGGAACACCATCATCGGCCGTAACACCACCATTGTCGGTCGGAACCAAGACCCCGACAGCAGGGACTTGGTCGGCCGGTCCCGAGTCATCGATGGCAGAACCACGATCGTCGTTGACCACCGAGACGACCCCAAGCATAGGGATGTCGAGTGGCGAGACGTCGTCTGCGTTTTCGAGCGGTGAGACGTCGTCTGCGTTGTCGGGACCCTCATCATCGAGACCCTCGTTGTGGGGACCCTCGTCGACGTCGAACGGTGAGACGTCTGCTTCGTTGAGACCCTCGTCATCAGGACCCTCGTCATCAGGACCCCCGTCGTCAGGACCCTCGTTGTGGGGACCCTCGTCGACGTCGAACGGCGAGACGTCTGCTTCGTTGAGACCCTCGTCATCAGGACCCTCGTCATCAGGACCCCCGTCGTCAGGACCCCCGTTGTCAGGACCCTCGAGACCCTCGTCGTTGAGACCCTCGTCGTTGAGACCCTCGTCGTCGGGACCCTCTTTGTAAGGACCTTCGTCGAGCGGCGAGACGTCTTCAGGACCCTCGTTGTCAGGACCCTCGTCGTCAGGATCCTCGAGACCCTCGTCGTTGAGACCCTCGTCGTCGGTACCCTCGTCGTCAGGACCCTCGAGACCCTCGTCGTTGAGACCCTCGTCGTCGGGACCCTCTTTGTGAGGACCCTCGTCGAGCGACGAGACATCTTCAGGACCCTCGTCGTCAGGACCCTCGTCGTCGGGACCCTCGTCGTCGGGACCCTCGTCGTCGGGACCCTCGTCATTGTCGAACGGCAAGATCCCTTCAGGCTCCTCTGTGGTGATTGCAGTAACAGCAGTTTCAGAAGACCATGGTCCCACTGGAACGCCTGAAGTAGGTCTTCGTCTGGGAGCTGGCACGTAAACCAGTCTGGGCACTGGCACGGGAGCCTTAGAAGACCATGGTCCCACTACAGGTTCTGGGCGACCTGCGGACTCTGGAACGCCTGAAGTAGGTCTTCGTCTGGGCGCTGGCCTCCGTCTGGACGCTGGCACTGGAGCCAGGTCTGGAGCAACTGGAGCGAGTTCAGGACCTGCTGAAGCAGGTAGGGCAGCGCCCTCTGCTGATGTAGGCATGGCGGCGCCCTCTGCTGGTGTAGACAGGGCGGCGCCCTCTGCTGGTGTAGACAGGGCGGCGCCCTCTGCTGGTGTAGACAGGGTGGCACCCTCTGCTGGTGTAGACAGGGCGGCGACCTCTGCTGGTGTAGACAAGGCGGCGCCCTCTGCTGGTGTAGACAGGGCAACGAACAACAGCATGGACTCACCCCTCAAAGTCTTAATTCAAGTCAGTATTTGTGTGCGACCTGGATCTGGTAGCAAACAGGAATTGGCAATGATTATTTCTTCTGCAAGGGAAAAAGACCTGATCTTATGTTGTGGATCCACACTACTGAGAGCAGCCTGAAGCAGTCTCTCAATCTGCTGGATAACGAGAGTGGCCTCCTGCATCTGTACAACAGCGACCCCTGGGGTTGATGAGTGCTCTGTGCGTTCGTCCTCAGAGTGGGAGCTCACACACTTCTCCTTCCATGAAGGCTTTGCTGGAGGAGGCTTCCTTGGGTCCTCAGCTGCGTGTCGTGCAGGATCCATCTCTGTGTGTCCTGCAGACGAGTGAACTGGGACCACATACCCCCCTTCAGCGAACGTCTCCCCGGAGACGTCACAGGGCATGGGGCCAGGCTCCCCTCCCCCAACAAAAATCCTCCTTGGCGCTGCTGACAGCGTGGGAAGTGGGGCAGTAGGCGGGGCGGGCAGAAACCCGGAAACGTTCAACGTCTTCAGTCGCCGCTTCCTCCCGCGGCGATGCGGTGCTGGAGCTGGACCGGGCCAGAACCCTTCGGGTTCCGAGTCGTCCTCAGAAACGGACCACAAAGCCAACGCAGGCGAAGGAGGGCAGAAAAAAAACATTTCGGAGTGGTCGCCTCCGCGTTTCCTCCGCGCTCGCTCCTCCAGTAAAAGAGGAGAAGGCAGGATTTCCGGTCCGGATCCGTAACACCAAACAGGTTCTGTCTGAAACCCGCTGACTCGAATGGCGGCTGCTTCCTTCTGAGCTGTAGCCGTCATTTTCTGCTCACGAGTGCCTTGGATCATCTGTCTGCGGGGGGTTCCGGTTATGGTCGGGTCATTTCTGTCACGATCTGGTGTGGTGTTGGATGAACCCGGAGATGCAGACAGGCAGAACACTCGGAGGCACGAGTTGAATCAATAAATCATTTAATATGTTGTGAACACAATAACTAAGACAGGGCAGTACTCACGAATCCTAGAACTTGTAGGCTGTGGCACAAGCACGGACACGACACACCAGGTAGATTGACGAATGACCCGACACTCAAACCCACACCCACACAAACTAATATATGCATCGTCATTACCCAAAACCCAAAACACCTGAGAATGCAGCAGTCCAGTAATTACCCAAAACCCAAAACACTTGAGGCTGTTAGACTCATGAATAAATAAAAATAAAATAAAAATAAACACTGCAAAATATCACATCATGCTGATGCTGATCTGTTTTCTTGTTGCTGTGTTCATCTAAATGCTAAATGTTTTGAGAAACTGGTCATGTCCCACATCAAGACAGCCGTCAACATCAACGAGGACCCTCATCAATATGCATACCGTGAGAACCGATCAACAGAGGACGCCATCTCCTCTGTGGTCCACACTGCTCTCACCCACCTGGATCAGAAGGACTCATACGTGCGTCTGCTCTTTGTGGACTTCACATCTGCCTTCAACACCATGATCCCCCAAACTCTGATAGACAAACTATCCACACTTGGACTAAGCCCCTCTATTTGTAACTGGGTCTTAGACTTTTTAACAGACAGACCACAGTCCGTGAAGATCCACAACTTCTCCTCCTCCACCATCACCCTCAGCACTGGCTCTCCTCAAGGATGTGTGCTGAGCCCTCTTCTGTTCACTCTGCTCACATATGATTGTACAGCCACACATCCAGGCTGTCATATTGTTAAGTTTGCAGATGATACAGCTGTGGTGGGATGCATCACAGATAATGATGAATCCAGCTACAGACAGGAGGTGGAACATCTGGAGAGCTGGTGCAAAGAGAACAACCTTCACATGAATGTGAAGAAGACGAAGGAGATGATTGTGGACTTCAGAAGGAACAAACACACCCACACCCCACTGTATATAGGTGGATCTGCGGTGGAGGTGGTCTCCAGCTACAAGTACCTGGGTGTACACTTGAATGATAACCTCAGCTGGAGCAATAACACCACCAGCCTGATCAAGAAAGGTCATCAGAGACTCTACTTCCTCAGACGGCTGAGACGAGCCGGTCTGAGAAGCTCAGTCCTCACCTCGTTCTACAGGTGTGCAGTGGAGAGCGTCCTGTGCTCCAGCATCAACGTGTGGCATGGAGGCTGCACAGTTGCAGAGAGGAAAGCTCTACAAAGAGTGGTGAAGGCTGCACAGAAGTCTGTGGGAGTCAGTCTCCCCACCATCACAGACATTTACACCTCCAGATGCAGAAAAAGAGCCACCTGCATCATGAAAGACCTCACTCACCCAGCACACTCACTCTTTGCACCACTCCCCTCGGGACGGAGGTTGAGGAGCATCAAATGTAGAACCACTAGACTGAGGAACAGCTTCTACCCTGAGGCTGTCAGACTCATGAATAAATAAATAATAAGAATAAACACTGCAAAATGTCACATCATGCTGATACTGATCTGTTTCTTGTTGCTGCGTTCATCTGTGACCATCTGCTCATGTTCGTGCTGCTGTTTATAATGATGTTTTTCTACTACATTAGGGCTTAGTGTATTACTAGCTGATGTCTCTCTTAGTTAATCCTAGATGTTATTATTGTTTTTCTCTTGCATTTGTTGTTGGATGTAACTGGGACCCTGTGTACATAATCTCGTTTTCAACACATGTACTACATGCGGTGCAAATGACAATAAATTCTCTCTGACTCTGACTCTGACTCTGATCTGTGACCATCTGCTCATACAGACTCATGTTCGTGCTGCTGTTTATAATGATGTTTTTCCACTGTTTTTGACCATCTGCTCATACAGACTCATGTTCGTGCTGCTGTTTATAATGATGTTTTTCCACTATATTAGGGCTTAGTGTATTACTAGTTGATGTTTCTCTTAGTTAATTCTAGATGTTATTACTGTTTTTCTCTTGCATTTGTTGTTGGATGTAACCGGGACCCCGTGTACATAATCTCGTTTTCATCACATGTACCACATGCGGTGCAAATGACAATAAAGACTCTCTGACTCTGACTCTCTGAATGGCCCACCATCCTGACAGTACTGACAGGTACAATGAATGCTGCCCCTAATTGCTCTGCTGTATTCTTTGAAGTGTCTGTATATAATTTTACATATCCGTAATATTGATCGATGTGTTCAATAACTGTGTTGAAGTTTACTCCATTTCTAGTTTGTTCTAATATTTTTAAGTCCACTGTTGGATCTGTGAATAACCATGGATGTACGTTTGAAAGTGGAACTGTTGGGCTGACATTAAGATCATCCACTTGAATTTCTGTTGATTTTTGATTTATGGTCCAACCAAAGCTTTTTATGCATTTCTTTTCTTTTTCCCAGCATGGTTTCAATACTTCTTGTGTTGGATGGTTTTGTTCGTGGCCTTTCAGATTTGCCCAGTAGGTTAACGCTAATTGTTCTCTTCTAATGTTCAGTGGTGGTTCTCCCATTTCTACCTATATTGATCCTGTATGTGTTGTTTTGAATGCCCCGGTAATAATCCTTAATGCCTGATACTGAATACTGTTTAACTTTTCTAAATTTGTTTCTGAAGCTGAACTATAAACGATACTCCCATAGTCTATTATTGATCTGATTAATCCTGTGTAGATGGCCCTTTGTGCTTTCCTGTCTGCACCCCAGTCTTTTCCTGTCAAACACCTCATGATGTTTAAAATTCTTTTACATTTATCTGTAACTTTTTGGATGTGCACTGTCCATGTAAGTCTCACATCAAACCAGATACCCAGAAATTTAAATTGTTTTTCTCTTTCAATTACTTTTCCATATAACTTGAGTTCAGTATTGTTAGGTATGGTTTTTCTTGTGAAAATTACTGATTTTGTCTTGTCCACAGAAAATTTTACTCCCCACCTATTAGACCATGTTTCAACTGTTGTTATTGCTTCCTGCACCTTTTTTAGAATAAACTGTAGATTTTTGCCTCTCTTCCACAGCTGCGTAAATTTAATGAATCCCACCTGTTCTATTCACCTGCGCGTGCTCGCGGAGAGGTCATTTACATAATTCCCACCCCTCAAAACACCATATAAGGCTACGTTTCCTGCCTCAGAGGCAAAACGTGTTCGTTCATAAAATGACAGCGAAAAGTAAAAAGAAGAACTCTACCGGTGCGGAGATTGAAGTTCTGCTCTCTGAGGTCAAGAAAAGAAAATCTGTCCTTATTAGCAGCGTCACTCATGGGAGTAAATGACCAACTAAAGCCAAAGAATGTTTGTTTATAAGAAATGTGGACCTTAAAATATACACGCGACCTGGTGGCCAACTGGGTAAAGCATTGCACTGCTTATCGAGACCTCGTGGGTTCGAGTCCCACGAGGTATGACTATTTTTTTTTTTTCCTTCTTTCTTTAGATTATTTATTCATTCCAGATTAAAAAGACTTTATGCTTCATTTCTTGTTGTATTGTAAATAGTTTTCTTGTGTTTTTTAAATCTGGAATGAATTAAAAGGAGAAAAAAAAACGTTGTCCCATGTGGGACTCGAACCCATAAGGTTCAGCACTGCGACGCAACGCTTTACTGATTGAGCTATCTGACAGCTATGACTGCAACAGGAGGAGGTCAATGTAAAGTCTGCGTTACCGAAGTCTGCGTTACCGAGACAAATTAAACTTAAATTAATTCATAATTTAAGTTGGTTTCAGTTTGAGATCTTCATATTGATATTGTAGTGTTAGAAAACGGCATTGATAACAAATTGATTTTAATTTAAATACTTTAATCCGTTAGTCATTATTACATTTAAAATTATAATTCGACTTCAAACAGAACCTATTGTCAAGAACAATTGTGGTGCGTGACTTTTTTAAACTCTAAATATTTTCTAAATAACGAAATATGAAGTTATTAGTGGAGAAATTCCGTCTGGATGACAGCAGACTGACGCTCCTAAAATATACGACAGGTCCGGACCACTCGTAAATTTTGTTCGTATCTGAAAAAAATCGTAGGATACGAAAACATTGTTGAATGCCACAAATGATCCTAAATCACTCGTACGCACAGTTTAAGAACAAATCTGTGCGTACGAACGGTTCGTGCATGAGGGCCATTGGGAGTATTTATTAGGCTCCTATCATTTATCTCACAGCAAATAAGTCACAGGAAACCCAAAACTGTTAGTTATTATTATTAAGCTGCAAAAGTGAAAAAAAATGTGCGGCACGTCAAAAACGAATCTGAAAACCGTGGGGCGGTTGACCACCCCGCACCGCCTGCGGTGTTGCGCATTAGGTTTAATTTTAGAGATTAATATATTAATAGGTTTTTATAGGCTTAGAGATTAATATTTTTTGCCTTTTATTTGTGAAACAAGGTCAGAGGAAGCTGGTTCTGGTTCAGTCGATTGGACCTGGTGTTACACCACATTTTGTGACCTGCAACAGTTCATGCAACACCGCCCCCTACGGACTCACAACATACAGGTGTCACAGAATATGGTGTAACACCGGTTCGCAACGCGCTCCAAACAGGAAGTTGATTCATTTTCTGTTCTGTAACTGTGACGTGATGACATCACTACGAATACTCGGCTTGAAATAAAAAAACTCAATAGAGGTCCAAGTAATCGATGTGTCAATTACTCGAGTAGTCTGTTAAAGTCCTACTTTCCCTATGCCTGTCCTAAAATAACCCCTTTGCCACATTCCTCTCACCAGACCTTGCTCACATTGGCCCTGATCTCCAACATCAAATAATTTGACAGGGCACAGGAAATAAAGCCAAATGAGCCAGAGAATGATGAATGAAGCTG
This sequence comes from Garcialebias charrua, assembly GCA_038048925.1. NCBI lineage: Eukaryota > Metazoa > Chordata > Actinopteri > Cyprinodontiformes > Rivulidae > Garcialebias > Garcialebias charrua. The sequence goes on along the minus strand of JBBPBX010007013.1, from coordinate 43,992 downwards.
GTGAGACAAAGGGTAGGAGTGAGCACTCAGGGGCAGGAGAGGATGGGATAGCCCTGATAAAAGGCAAGGTATGGAAAAGGAGAAGCAAAGCAACAAATAAACAGAGCAGACAGTGTGACAGAGAAATTACTAGGTGGCAGTGGGAAGGAAGCTGATAGCAGAGAATAGATGGTATAATTCTACATTTGGAAATATGATACATATGAGCCCCAAAACACAAATCTCAAATTCTCACCACTTTTCTAACACAGAACAACCCCAAGAGATGCTAACATGTTATCTGACTTCATGACCAAGCTACAGTGCAAGTTTTTCTTTCATTTGCTATATTCAAAGTGCCCTTTAGTCTATTTGCCATAGTACTCAGGTCAATTTAGCAGATACTTATTAAAGTGATAATTTAGATTATTCTTTAAAGTGTGATTTTGTGGAAAGTTTATGAACATTTACTATCTTACATTTTGCATACAGTATAACTATTTCAGTAGCTTCAAGCAAGGAGGAATAGAGTTAAATTCTGCACCTCCACTGGCTTAGGGTCATGTTCAGAATTGGATTTAAAATTTCCCCTCTTCTATCCACCTCACTGTGCCATTTGTCCACCTCAGCACCATGGGAAACAGGGCTTTCCCCCGATTTTCTCACAAACTTTGGATCTCTCTTCCTCCAGACTTCATACATACATACATAATATTGACTCTCTTCTGACCATCAAATCACAACTCAAAACTCATCTTTTCAAGTTAGCCTTCTCACTCTCATTTTTTTCCATATTTCTATTATTTGTTTAATTTGAGTATTTTTTATATTGTAATTTTGCATTGTATTGTTTTTAACTTTGTAAAGTGTCCTTGGGTGTCTTGTAAGGTGCTAACAAATAAAATTCATTATTATAATTAATATTAAGGTCTGACAAGACTAATAATAGTCATTTCAAAAGCTGTCTACAACAGGTAAGATATTGGCTGTTCACAACCTGTTCACAGAACCCCACATCAAAAGATCTCAGCAGTTCCTTGTAAATACAAAGAAGCATTGTCGAATCCTTGTTAATCCTAATTATGATATCCGGAAATGTGATATCCATTTTTTGCTTTCTGCTGAGCCATTTTGATGTCAATCAGCACAGTTCTATCACATTAACGGTGCTTTGTAAGACAAACGCCTCCCAGCTCTCTAATGAGACAGTTCTGTGCTGAGCTCCTGTTGGCAGAGAGGCAGAGCACTCTTTTTGTTCATCACCATCATTGTTATGATTATAGAGCTGCTTATCTCAAGCCACATAGGATTCATAAATCATTCAAATCCACTGAAAACGATAAAATGCATCAGAACAGATCATCCCAACACAGTCATTAGGGACTATTGGATTTTCATCCAGAAGATGACAAAACAGCTTACAGTATTTAGGAAAATTCCACCAAAACAAATAACACAGACAATCTTGTTTCCACACTGAAATTACACAGACCGAAGAGCAAAATGTAACCTCATACTTAACACACACACAATTACACCACCAGCCTGGAGATATAGACTAGCAAAGCACGGCTAACATCACACCACAACTGACGAATGAGTGTGTGTGCACAGATGTGCGACTTTCTTTAACCAGACATGCAGAGCAGCGCGACACACCCAGAAAATGATGAGGCGTGAACTGAGTCAGGAAGTTGACGAACAGCATACAAATGTCAAACGAGATCACGTGAGTCTGATAGTTACCTCAAAGATTGGCTTCTTCTGACACATATCACAAATCAAAACACACATGCACATGAAATGCACATCAACGCACAGCAGCCTTAAACAAAACTCAACAATGTGATGGCCTCAAATGAGATTTTACCTTTTGTGCTTGGGGGAGCTAAAGAGGGCAGTTTAAAGAGGGGGAGAAGGGGAGGAGTGCAGAGAGAAGGTCAATACATCTGTGGAAAAGTGTCAGCTCTCCAGTGATGGGATGGCAAAGGCTGCACAGCATCTATTAGTTTTGACAACAACTCAGAAGGTGTCATTTGGTCAAGAAAGAACATTTGGGTCAGTAGGGTTGCAGGATGGGAAATAAATCAACTGTTAGTGCTTCTTATTAAGTGAATAAGTTGTATTGTCATATGACAATAAGCACAAAGAAAAGTAAATGAAGATGGGAACATGTTAAAAATTAGGCACACTGGAAGATTTTATTTTTTATTTTTTTATGATCTGTGTTTTTTTATGTTTTCTGGCAGAAAGGCAGTTCCTTTCAATGCTTTTAGACTATTTTTCTAAATCTATAAATTGTTGAGAACATATAGACATATAAACATCAGTGTTTCCCACTCTGTATGTTATTACACAAGCAAAACGCACAGTCGAGCATAAAACCATGTTGTAAGGAGCATGCACATTTTCATTTGTAGTGAAATTATCATTTAAGCTCTTGTAGGGAAATATTGTTGTATCACAAAACAAATAAAAGATAAAAACAATGAGTGAAGGCTACTGCCTTTAAAAGTTATATTGTAATGAGAAATAATCATCTGCCATCTTCATTTTGGGACTAGGTCAATGTTCTGTTCACGCAACAAGAGTCCTGAACAAACACAGGAGGCACATTTTCTTAACGATTCCATCTGCTGCACATGTGTGACTCTGAGATGCCAAATTAAAACAAAGTGTAAACCCTCTGCTTGTCTTTCATTATTTTTATTTTTTACTTAAATTATGTTTTAAGTTTTTAAACATAAAAGAAGGTTTTGTGGGTTAATATAGTATTTTCTCTCAATCCAAACCCATGAAGAGAACGACACAGTAATAGTACTAACTGTGAGCTGGTGCATATCGTGTGACAGTCTGATCCACTCACTGTGCTGTCGATGTACGCCTCAGTCCACACTGTGTCATGCTCTTGGTCGATGACTTTGGGGCGACTCAGCACATGGAGATACTCCATCACGTTCTCCTGGACATCTGCCAGTGTGGAAATCTGAGTGAAGTAACCTGCGGAGAAGAGAGGAAAACAGGGTGAAAACAAAGTTTACAATTCAAATGTTAATGTGAACAATTGCTTTGAAAATCTTGTTTTTTAGTATTTATTGTCAACAACTTGTTGTTATGGTCGGATTAAGACAAAAAAAATGCAAAGCTAAAATAATGTATATCCCAAATTTGATCATAACATTGGAAGGCAAGTTTAAAACATAGTTATAACAAAATGTCACATTAAGTTTTTCAAACATTTATTTTTTTAACTCTGCTGATGCCCTTGTGCCAAAATGACTTGGCCTACATTTGAGGAGGGTTAATTTTGTGTGTGTGTGTGCACGTGTGTCTCAGCTTTGTGGAAAAACTGAAAAAAGCACTCTGAAATGGTAAATAAACATTTTTTTTACTTATTTTGTTACAACACATTCTTTGGATTTTTTCATGTAAATCACTTCTGTTTTATATTCATGAATTAACATTATTTACATTAATTATAACTGAATACGTAGCAGTCAAATGTTGTTATATTCATAAAAAAATACACATGACTATGTTGTTTTATTTAGCATGTAGTCAATATTTAAACTCTGATTCAGAAAATTGTACAAAAAAAAAAATCAAAAATAATTTGGTGCAAAGATAAAATGATTGCTGCACATATGTATTTGTTTTGATGTCGGAATGTTTAAAAAGATTATGAAATTTGATGTTGTTCATGTTTCCTAACATAGGATGTTTTAATAATTCAAATGTTATTTTATCAAAAAGAAGTACCTGCGGTTTCATAATGTGTTTTTAGTTAATAAAACAATTATTTATAATGAAAATCCTTTGTCTTTTTTCCTTCTGTGGCTGGGTGCCATGACTCTTTCTAATCTGATGTTTTGAAGCTTTGAACTGCTTCAGTGTGTGCAAATAGGTACAAGCCTCCTATTGGATAATTACTGCATGGGCGATTATTTTTCAGCTGGCAACAAGTTATTTAACCCCAAGTAGTGCAATGAGTTGCTTCTCATTTCTTAAACTTAACGTGCTTAACTTAACTTAACTTAACTTAACGTGCTCTTAAGGGCAGCACGTTGGCACAACTGGTAGAGCTGTTGCCTCTCAGCGAGAAGGTTGCCGGTTCAAATCCCGGTCCGGGGCCTTTCTGGGTGGAGTTTGCATGTTCTCCCATGTATGCGTGGGTTTCCTCCGGGTACTCTGGTTTCCTCCCACAGACCAAAAAACATGCTTGTTAGGCTGATTGGTGACTCTAATGCCTAGTACCCACTGCCCCCTTTGTCGAGCGGCCGAAGCGGCCGGATAACACCGGTTTACATTCAAAGTCTATGGAGGAGACGCGTGGAGTCACGGCGAACAAGGAAGCGGCGCGATTCAAGTGATCGAAGCGGCGCGGGGGCAGCTTGCACACGCACGCGCGCGTCGCCGTCGAGCCGCCGACGTCCCAAATGTTGATCTCTGGCGGCTCGACGCATCCGGCAAACAGTCGGGAGAGCCTCGCTATCTGATTACACAACCACAACGGGACTTTTTTCGGACTTTTTAAACTCACCGGATCGAGCCTCCAGGAATTGGAACCAAACTCCGGTAAGAAACGTGGCATTTTTACAGTTGCTGCTGACAGGCTGCTGTCCTCTCCAGTGTAGATCACCCCAAACATAAAAAAAAGTTTTAATCTCATCGAAGACCGTCGGAGGTGCAGTTAAAACAACAACTGAACCCGGAAAACAAGCCAGAGACCCCTCCCTCTGCTACCCCCTAGTGTACGTCATCAGACGGTGTTCAGTGGTTCAGTGGGACCGTGACCAGCGGCCAAAAGGGGACGGCAGGCGCGTTTCGAGTTGTGCAGTGGGTAACCGGCATAATGCCTAGTACCCACTGCCCCCTTTGTCGAGCGGCCGAAGCGGCCGGATAACACCGGTTTACATTCAAAGTCTATGGAGGAGACGCGTGGAGTCACGGCGAACAAGGAAGCGGCGCGATTCAAGTGATCGAAGCGGCGCGGGGGCAGCTTGCACACGCACGCGCGCGTCGCCGTCGAGCCGCCGACGTCCCAAATGTTGATCTCTGGCGGCTCGACGCATCCGGCAAACAGTCGGGAGAGCCTCGCTATCTGATTACACAACCACAACGGGACTTTTTTCGGACTTTTTAAACTCACCGGATCCAGCCTCCAGGAATTGGAACCAAACTCCGGTAAGAAACGTGGCATTTTTACAGTTGCTGCTGACAGGCTGCTGTCCTCTCCAGTGTAGATCACCCCAAACATAAAAAAAAGTTTTAATCTCATCGAAGACCGTCGGAGGTGCAGTTAAAACAACAACTGAACCCGGAAAACAAGCCAGAGACCCCTCCCTCTGCTACCCCCTAGTGTACGTCATCAGACGGTGTTCAGTGGTTCAGTGGGACCGTGACCAGCGGCCAAAAGGGGACGGCAGGCGCGTTTCGAGTTGTGCAGTGGGTACCAGGCATAAATTGACCCTAGGTGTGAGTGTGAGAGTGGATGGTTGTTTGGTGTGAGTGAGACAGGTCCCTCTTGTAAATGAGTCCCCGTGACTCAACAAGGCTAGCCTGTATAAATAAAGGTTGAATGAATGAAAAAAAAAAACATCCATGTTGAAAGACGCATTGCGTAGTCGTGGAAAATATGTCAGTCTGTTTGAGAAGGGTCATATCATTGGCATACATCAAGCAGAGGAAATATCTAAGGAGATTAAAGAAACTACTAAAATTAATATCCTGATGCATGCTCAATATCCAGGTAGAAAATTCAAAACAATTAAGTCTGGTCCTCTGGACATTCAAAAAAAAAAATATTGTAGAAACGTTTCATCTTTCCTCCGAAAGACTGTGACTTTGTTTCTGATGAAGGCCATTTGCAAGCAGCTGTACCGCAAACCCACCCACACAGACCAGTATTTGACTCCCATCACCCTCTGGAGCAAAAGTTAGGAGTAATCAGGTATCTGTACCACAGAGCAGACAGCGTCCCCACTAACTCAGGAGCCAGACAGAAGGAGACATCACATCACACACAAGACAGGCTCTATGTGGATATCCTAACTGGGCCTTCCTCAAAGCAGAGAAGAAACCCAAACAGGACTCCAGCCAGCCATCAGGTGAAAAGAAGGAACCCAGACCCAGACCAGTGGTCATTCCGTATGTTGCGGGAGTTTCAGAGACATTGAGACGTTTATTTTCTAAACACAATGTCCCAGTGGCTTTTAAACCCCAAAATACATTACGGCAAAGACTGGTTCATCCCAAAGATCCAGTCCCCCGGCACAAACAGAGTAATATTGTGTATGCTGTTCAGTGTCAGGAGGGCTGTGATCAGTCTTATATCGGGGAAACTAAACAGCCACTGGCCAAAAGGATGGCCCAGCACAGAAGATCAACATCATCAGGTCAGGACTCTGTGGTCTACACTCATCTCCAGGCCAGCGGTCACTCTTTCAGGGATGAAGATGTTCACATCCTTGATAGAGAGGAACGATGGTTTGAGAGAGGAGTAAAGGAGGCCATCTTTGTGAAAAGAAACTGTCCATCATTAAACAGAGGTGGAGGTCTCCGGGTTCAACTGTCCCCCTCTTATAATGTTGTCATTAACCGTGTTTCCATCTATTTTCAATTTGAATTTTGAGCGAATTTTTGAAAATTCGCAAAAATGTAAATAAAAATTAATGCGAATCAGAAGTGTTTCCATCAACTGCCTTGAAGCAAATCCACCAGGCCACGCAAAGCGGCATTACGTCAGACGTCAGTGTCACGCACGTCTACAGTAAACCGGAAGTAGCTGTTGAAAACAGGAACCGAACCACACATCTCGGCAAAATGGTGAGAATATTTCAGGAATGTGTTGCTATCGGGTAAGTTGTATTTATTCTGTCATGCCAACTAGTTTTAGCGATGTTACAGCGGAAACAGCTGATCAGTCACATGACGTGAATGTTCGCTACGTCAGAACTGAGTCGCAAATCTGTTTCCATCTCTCGTTTTGCACATCAGCTCTGTTTCGAAAACCCCAAAAACCACCTCAAGCGAGCGTATCAATTTTTTTGCGAATTAGAGGAAGTTAATTCGAATCGTGCCGTTTCCATTCACCTTTGCTGATGCGATACTTCAAAATGCGCATCAAGAAACCTTGATGGAAACACGGTTACTGCTAGTATCACTCAGCCCCTTGTGAATAGCAAGCAACCATCAGGGTGTTAATGATCCATCGTTAGGCTGATGGTCCTCCTTGATCATGTGAGCAGCTGGTTTTGGCTGTCAGCAGCTAACTGGTTGATCCACTGTGAGAGGGTGCTAAGACTGAGCTGAATACAGCACCTCAGACTGAAGAAGTCTTTCGGAGGAAAGACAAAACGTTTCTGCAAAAAAAGTTTTTTTTTTTGAATGTCCAGAGGACCAGACTCAACTTTGTTAGACTACTAAAATTGGGTTGAGAGCTGTCCAATGCATTATTACAAACTGGAAGGTTAGTGGGGATCCATCGTTTTTGATGAAGAAATGTGGCCGGAAATTAATCCTGAATGATCGTGATTGGCTATCACTTAAACGTTTGGTGAAAATTAATAGAAGAAAAACAACAGTAGCGCTCAGGGCTTTGTTTAATAGTGAAAGTAAGAGCATTTACACACACCATGCAAAGGGGAATCAAGGAATTGGGACTGAACAGCTATAGCCTTAAGAAAACCACTAATCAGTGAGGATAACTGGAAAAGAAAGGGTTCAATTTGCTAGGGAGAATAAAGATTGGACTCTGGAAGAATGGAAGAAGGTCATGTGGTCTGATGAGTTCAGACTGGCCCTGTTCCAGAGTGATGGGTGCATCAGGGTAAGAAGAGAGGCAGGTAAAGTGATGCACCCATCATGCCTAGTGTCTAGTCATCAATGCAAGATCTTGGTGAAAAAATAATGCAACACTGGATGGAAATAGATCTGGTGACATTGCAGAAGTTTATCAAAAACAATGCCACAGTGAATGCATGATGTGATCAAAGCTAAAGGTGGTCCAACGAAATATTAGTGACCTTTTCTTTTGGGTGGCAACTTTTTTTGGGGGGCCAGGCAGTGCATTTTTTTGCAAAGAAATGTAAAAAAAAAAGTACTAACATAAAGACCGGTAAAATCACCTGGCTATAATCAGTATTAGTACAGTTATGATACCCTTGAGTCTGGTAAAATCTAGGAGATTAAAACAGTAGATCATTACACTTTTTAAATTTTAGTATAACAAAAGCAGAGAAACAGCAGAGAGAGCAGTAGAGACTTACACAGGATTTGTCTGCTTTATCAAGTAGGAGCCAAAGAATTACATAAAATGATGCTAAGAGAGGGTGTGCCAGCATGGGTTTGTGAATGTAAATCTAATGTTAAAAGCTGCCTCAGTTAAACCAAATGTGATGCCATTTTCCACGAGTGCCATCATTATGCTGCTAATGTATTTGTGGAGGAGGGAATACTGTTATCTCAGCAGGGGGGGAAGAAAGTCAGGGACTAAAAGTGAATGAGGACAACAGTCTGACAGAGACAGATGACAAGAAGTGGAACAGTGAGAAAAGAGAAACAAGTTTCCACCCAACCATAAAAACAGCAAACAGCCTCCATCACTGTGGGGCAGTCAAGTAGAAGATCATAGCTTGAGGAAATAGATTTTGGGGTCATTGCTCCCAGCAAAACCTTTACAGTGAGAACAGATCCAAAGTAGACGCACAATGAAAAGATCTATGAGCGATGCCACGTTTTAGCACAAATAACCCGCCTGCAACACCCCAACAATATATGGTCACGTACAAAAAAACGGCGGAAAAACTTGTATTAAAGACCAATCATTTATTTTCTAACCCCGGAGCACTGATAACTGTAATCACTGTAGCAACACAAAAACTCATGGCTTTAAACGTGACCCTCAGAGTGATTTTATTTTTTGCAATCTCAGATACATTTGAATCAGGTTGTACTTCCATCAGACATACAACACCAGCACACACACTTATATCACACAAAAAAAGAAGCAGCCATCGTTTATCACTGTGGGGAGCTGGGAACGACTGCTCCCTCTGGATGGCTGAGGGCGTCCTTCAGGCTGAGCCACTGGGGCCCGGGAGATGAGTAAGCTAAAGAAAAATGAATGTGCCCCGCTGTCAGTGACGTGACACACCTGTTGCACATACAAGACACTCATGCTGTACGGGGTCTAGTGAGAACGGGGACAGAAATATTTCAAAAACCTTGGTCTGGGTCACACATGTGAGCAAAAAATAAAAACCATGGCTTTCTGAAGCTTGGATGTAACTAATGAAGGGACAGATGTGGAGAAAATGTGATGAAGAACAAAAATATTGGAACAAACTAACACACAGATATTTTTGGTTCCTAAATGTTTTCTTTCTTGGAAAACATGAATTTTTAAACACTTTTTTTGTTGTTTGTTTGCTTTTTGGCGGTGGTCATCTTCACCACTAACTAAAAAAAATAGTTTTTTTAAGGTTTATTCATTGTGTGTTCTTAGAAGCCTTCATCTTTGCTTTTGATACAAACAGTCATACAGCTATGGTGAAAGATGAAATTATAATCCCAGTGCTGAGAAAATCCACCTGCAGTCTCACTGTCATGTGAGACTGCTGAGAGAAAATGTAATTTTTTAACAAAATGAAAGAGTTATTTGTTATGGTGACGTTTAAACAAAAGAAAGTTCAACAAGCTGCTAAGTTATGACGTGCACACAAAAAAATGTTAACTGTTAACATATTCTATAGTGAGAAAAATGCATTAAATCAAAAAAGAATTTATGAGTGAACACTCTTCATTATCACTTTTAGGCATTTGATTTCCACTGTATGCTTGCAGGAGTTCCGAACGTCTTCTGCTTAAGCTCCACCAGAGACTTGTAATACCCACTATAACAGTTTTAACTGTTCATAGTTTTGTTTTCTACCTAAAGTGATTGCAACAGTACCCAAACTTTTTTATCTTCCAACCCACAAACTAATGTTGGCAATGGCAGTAAACAATGATCTGAAACAAATGGCTTAGATATTGGGATATTCTTGCTTTTTAAGAGTTTACAGACCAATTATGATAAATGTTGAATGGACTGCACTTATATAGTGCTTTTCTATCTTGTCAAGATACTCTAAGCACTTTACAACAAAATCTGTGTCCTCATGTACACATTCATACAGCAGTCTACTATATCTGTACAAAGATTAATCAGTGTTTTATCACATTCATACACCAATGGGACACACATCAAAGGCAATGAGGGGGTTCAGTGTCTTGCCCAGGGACACTTGGGCATGTGAGTGCTGATGAAATTGAATCCCCAACTCTTGCATTGGAGGACAGCTGCTCTAACCACTCAGCCACAGCTGCCATGATAATAAATGCTGTTTTAATATATCTCTTGGTTACAATATAATATTGAATATTCTACTTCCAACTCAGTTATTCGGTAGAAACATAAAAAAAGTAATTTGGTTTAAGACAAACAAAGGTACCAATTCAGTCTGCTTTGGTTGATCTCAATAGAGATATGAGGAACTTAAAAAGCAAATGGAAGTTTTCTCATAGGTGATTCCCCATTATTAACATCACCTCTTTAAAGCTCTTATGTGGCTATATATGAATACAATAAAGGAATAAGAAATGGAATTGAACTGAATATGCATGTGGACAGAGACAAGGATGTCCTTTTTTACGTTTTTAATCTTTAAAGATATGACAGAGACAAGGTTCAGGGTAGGTTAACTTGGAAATATTTTTTGTTTGTTTTCTGCAAAACTGCCCAAGCGTACAGATTGAAGATTTATCAACCAAAATGTGCTGGTGCTTGCTACTTCAAAAATGATGTGAAGGAGAAAAAGACAGAATCTGTTGATGTTAATGTTAAAAGCGTAGATTGTCAATAAGCATATATACACACACGTACAGTTTTGAAACACAGACATGCTGAAATGCAGAGGCCTCCTTATCACCACTGGCACCATCAAACTGAGTGGACTAGGTGGGTTATCTCACCTCATCTCTCTATTTTCACCTCTGTGTGATAACGTCAATCCCCTGAGACCTTGTGTGTAAATGGCATATGCACACATAAATGGTGCATATTGCATGTACGCACACACATTGGGATGTATGAAAACAAATGTGTGAAAGTGTGTAAAATCATTTGCAAAGCTTTGACCTGTCATGAAAATGTAGGTGCCACAAGGTAAATATGTTTTCAGTTGACATAATTAAACTACAAAGTACAGAAACTCCCCATACATACATCAAAATATGACTGTTTAGTTTTCTGAACTCAATGGGCTTTTGAAGACGGTTTTCTCATGACTTTGAGCATTAAACCTAATTAATGAAATTGAACCTCATTTAACCTCATACAACAAGCATGACAAATGACAGAAACAACCGCAATCTTGTAGAAACTGTAAAGCTTGCTTTATTTTTGTCACGTGTAGATTTAAACATTATAGACAGCTGTGTGAAACTGAACTTAATTGTTAAACAATGACAGCTTTGGCACTGTTGGACGACGTCACCAATAGAGGAACTGGAAGGGACACGAGCAACTTGCTGGCACACAAAGATACTTGGCTTACTAAATAATTTAGAGTCCCAGCATCATTTTCTTTTAACAAGTCTGTGCTGAACTGGCCACAGCAGTACAGAGGGAAGGGAAGTCTGAGATTGTCATCATTTTATGTTCCCATACAATGGAGAAATTAGTTCTCTGCATTAACTCATTAAACCTGAAATACACCCAGGTGGGCAGCTATGTAAGCGCCTGCGAGCTATTGGGGATTAAGTGTCTTGCTCAGCGATGCCACAACGTGGGGGAATGGCTGGGAGTCGAACCGCGACTTTCTGGTCCCAAGTTGGCCGCCGTTCCTCTGCCCCATCTCGGCCCCAAAGATGGGGACAAGAGAAGTTTCAAGAGCAAGGAGTACAGTACCTTTCCTAGACGCAACTTCGTTCTCCATCCGGCAATGAAATCCAAACTTTTCCTTGTGTCAGGAAACTAGGAGGAGCCATGGGCCATGCATTGCTGGTGCCAGTTGAAGTCCTCACCATGATGTGGTTCTTTGCAACTGAAGCCTTTCAGAGGTATCTAGCTGACAGGTTGGGCATTTCATCTTTGTTCTTGAGCTTTGCCATACCAGCCGTATGGCACAGCTTCATCTGTATGATGCCCATGACACCATGGTTGAAACACTCCATCAATGTGCATTGACATAAACTTTGATGCTGGATTTTTGTTTTCTTCAGGCAAGGACTAAAATTCAGATCCCACTGTGTTAACAGCCTTTGCCACCTTCTGCCACTCATTATGTTTTTTTTTTCCCTTTCATTACTAACCCCGGAGGAATGACTACCAAGAAAAATGTTACTGCTTGCCTCTGTCTCCAGCACTAGTGTATTTGATCTACATTTAGTAATTTTTTGTGTGACTCTATGCTTTTGCTGTGGTTATTTGCACATAAGGCCTGCTGTGTATTTATACTAATTTGCATATTTAATTATAGGACGGGACAGGACAGCTCAAGGTACAGCTGTGCTCTACAGTATTCCAAAAATTGGGTTGTATGAAAAAAATTGTGCAGACACATGAGTGCACACTGTTTCATTATTCTTAATGCATGCACAATTTTATAGTTTCCTCGATACACAGACTTTCAGAATGAC
>JBBPBX010007013.1:0-16195 GCA_038048925.1 Garcialebias charrua | reverse complement strand
TTCACACAGGACCTGCCATTTTGTAGCTTTCTCTCAATAAGCCTACAATGTATCCCTGCTCATAAGGACTACATTTCCCAGAAGCCAACAGGGACCCACTCAGAAGCCCTGTTGCCTTCTGTTAAAATAAATAGAGGGAAAGTTTTGATCTGATGTGAAGAAGTTTGGTCCTTATTCATACAGTGACTTTGGTGCCCAGCGGATGCAGAGAGCCACATGGAGGCCACTGGGAACCGGACCAGAACCGGACCCCCAGACCCATCAGAGAATTGGAGAGCTGCTAGCTGGTCTACGAGGACTTCCAAGTGGGGACTATGTTGCCATAGGTCCAGCTTCTCTCTGGAGCCTGCTGCCATTACCCCGAGCCAGAGAGATGACCTGAACCGGCATGGCAGCTCTGCTTAAACAGAACCAAGTCGCTGCCGTTCTGAAGAGCTGCTGAGTAAAATGTACCGTAGTAGCTTCATATAAGTTTGTTGTTAAAGTGATGTAGGTTTAAGGGTTTAGAACTTTGCAAGAGTGTGGGAAGAGTTTATAAAGCCTTAATACAAAATATAAAATCACTATGCTGGTGAAGATTCTCAGTCGTCCAGGACATGATAAAATCAAAAAAGGCGTTCAATACAGAACAACTGGACTTTATTTGTAACAGAAAACGTTTCGCTTCTCATCCGAGGAAGCTTTATCAATTCAATGAGCAGACTGTGAGAGGGAGAATTTATAAACAGGGTAAGCCATTGACACGCACCAACATATGTAAATTGGAATCTAACACCCACACATACTTGGGATAACACGTACCTGTGACCCATTCAAAGTTCAGTGTGTGAAAACAGAGCTTACAGAAAACACACACACATCCTACTGCATGTAAATTGACAAGTCACACCTCACACATTGATAGCAGGGACCTGTCAAAGTCTTTGTTAGTCTAATTCACAAAAGAGGCTCCTCTGTTGCCATCAGGTGTGAGACGCCTGGGAACCAAACCCAGAGCCGCACCATAAGTTTTAGAAAGTTGAAATCTTAGACCTCCTCCTCTGTTTAACGATGGTTTCTCTCTTTTTACATAAATCGCCTCCTTCACACCCCTCTCAAACCACCTGTGCTCTCGGTCCAAAATATGTACATTCTGGTCCTCAAAAGAGTGCCCTTGTCCGTGAGGTGGAGGTGAACAGCTGAGTTTTGTCCAGAGGAGGAGGCTCTCCTGTGTTGGGACATTCTTCTGTGGATGGGCTGTTTAGTTTCTCCAATGTATAGGTCTGGACAGTCCTCGCTGCACTGGACTGCATACACTACACCACTCTGTTTGTGTGTGGGGTTTTGTCTTTAGGGTGGACCAGCCTCTGTCTGAGAGTCCTGCTGGGTTTGAAATGTACTGGGATGTTGTGTTTGTTGAAAATCCTTCTGAAATTCTCTGATAGTCCAGCAACATAAGGAATGACAATGTTTTTTCGTCTGTTCTCCTTTTTCTGTTCCTTATTGTGTTTTGGAAATTTCCTCGCTGACTTGACAAAAGCCCAGTTAGGATATCCACATGTTTGGAGAGATTTTTCAATGTGTTTCTGTTCCTTTTCCTTCCCTTCTGTCTTCGTGGGGATGTGATCGGCCCGATGCTATAAAGTTCTGATGACAGAAAGTTTGTGCTCCAGTGGATGGTGAGAGTCGAACAGGAGATATTGGTCTGTGTGGGTTGGTTTTCTGTAAACTTCAATGTTGAGACTGTCCTCTCTTTCCATGTGAACCAAACAGTCCAAAAAAGGCAGCTTGTTGTCATTAGCATCCTCTCTGGTGAACTTGATGTTGTTATCAACAGAGTTAATGTGTCTGGTGAACGCTTCCACCTCCCTGGCTTGGATTTTGACACAGGTATCATCCACGTATCTGAACCAATGGCTTGGCGTTGTTCCCTCATAGGAGTTTAGGGCTCTCTGTTCCACTTCCTCCATGTAGAGGTTTGCAACAATGGGTGACACTGGAGATCCCATGGCACAGCCGTGCTTCTGTCTGTAAAAACTGTCATTGAACTTGAAATAAGTGGTGGAGAGGCAGAGATCCAGCAGGGTGCAGATGTGGTCTGGGGTTAAGTTGGTCCTTTTGTCCAAATCCTTGTCCTGTAGAAGTCTTTTTTTGACAGTTTCTATTGCTTCAGAAATGGGTATGCATGTGAACAGAGAAGTCACATCATACGATACAAGAGTTTCTCCCGGGGTTAGCTTCAAATGTTGAACTTTGTTGGCAAAATCAATGGAGTTCTTTATGTGATGAGGTGTGTTTCCAACAAGAGGAGCTAAAATACCAGCCAGATGTTTAGCAACATTGTACAGTATGTCACTGAGTTCATGCTGCTGACGATGGGTCTGAGAGGTGTATCTTCTTTGTGTATTTTTGGAAGTCCATAAAGACAGGGAGTGTCTTCCCCCGGTTACAATGTATAATACAATGATCGATTGATTATTTTCTCCTTTTCGAGATTTTGCAGGTAATCTGTGACTTTCTTTTTAAAGGTGTTAGTTGGGTCCCTCTTCAGGGGCTCATAGGTGTTCCTGTCGTTCAGCACTTTCTTTTTAAAGGTGTTAGTTGGGTCCCTCTTCAGGGGCTCATAGGTATTCCTGTCGTTCAGCAGTGTGGACAAAGACTTTGACAGGTCCCTGCTATTAATGTGTGAGGTGTGACTTGTCAATTTACATGCAGTAGGATGTGTGTGTGTTTTCTGTAAGCTCTGTTTTCACACACTGAACTTTGAATGGGTCACAGGTACGTGTTATCCCAAGTATGGCTGGGTGTTAGATTCCAATTTACATATGTTGGTGCGTGTCAATGGCTTACCCTGTTTATAAATTCTCCCTCTCACAGTCTGCTCATTGAATTGATAAAGCTTCCTCGGATGAGAAGCGAAACGTTTTCTGTTACAAATAAAGTCCAGTTGTTCTGTATTGAACGCCTTTTTTGATAAAATCACTAATTCACAGGGGGACGTAACCCCCACAACAATCGAGGGACTAAGACCAGCTGAAAGCATCGTCTCACACTGAACTTCAGACGTGACTCCTAAACTGAAAACCAGTCTTTGGATTAAAGACAGAGTGCATTAACAAGAAGATCAAACCGTCCCTTAATCTCTGTTTAATTTAGCCCACAATGTGTTGGGACATTTAGGCTTCAGACCCACAGGGACGAGGCAAGGGCCGGTTTTAGGTGCGGGGNTCCATCACAGGGACACATGGACAGGTCTCTAGTCCATCACAGGGACATGTGGACAAGTCTCCAGTCCATCACAAGGACACCTGGACAGGTCTCAAGTCCATCACAGGTACACAGGGAAAAGTCTCCAGTCCATCACAAGGACACATGGACAAGTCTCCAGTCCATCACAGGGATACCTGGACAGGTCTCCAGTCCATCACAGGTACACAGGGACAAGTCTCCAGTCCATCACAAGGACACGTGGACAAGTCTCCAGTCCATCACAGGGACATCCTGGACAGGTCTCCAGTCCATCACAGGGACATGTGGACAAGTCTCCAGTCCATCACAGGGACACCTGGACAGGTCTCCAGTCCATCACAGGGACACATTTACAAGTCTCCAGTCCATCACAGGGACACATTTATAAATTAAAATATATAAATTACACATTTTTGTCATCTGTGTATGTTTCCCATACTTGACAGACAAAATTGTTCTCTGCATTTAACCCAACCACCACCAAGTGGTGCAGTGAGCAGCCGTAGTCAGCGCCCGGGGAGCTGGGGAAATAGGTATGCACTCATAGACACCCCAAGGTGTGTAGTGGCCGGGGTTCGAACTCGAACCAGGGTCCTTCAGATCACAAGTCCGGTTCCCTTGCAAGTCTCCAGTCCATCACAGGGACACATTTACAAGTCTCCAGTCCATCACAGGGACACATTTACAAGTCTCCAGTCCATCACAGGGACACATTTACAAGTCTCCAGTCCATCACAGGGACATCCTGGACAGGTCTCCAGTCCATCACAGGGACACATGGACAAGTCTCCAGTCCATCACAGGGACACATTTACAAGTCACCAGTCCATCACAGGGACATCCTGGACAGGTCTCCAGTCCATCACAGGGACACGTGGACAAGTCTCCAGTCCATCACAAGGACACATGGACAAGTCTCCAGTCCATCACAGGGATACCTGGACAGGTCTCCAGTCCATCACAGGTACACAGGGACAAGTCTCCAGTCCATCACAAGGACACATGGACAAGTCTCCAGTCCATCACAGGGACACGTGGACAAGTCTCCAGTCCATCACAGGGACATGTGGACAAGTCTCCAGTCAATCACAGGGACACCTGGACAGGTCTCCAGTCCATCACAGGGACACATTTACAACTCTTCAGTCCATCACAGGGACACATTTACAAGTCTCCAGTCCATCACAGGGACACATTTACAAGTCTCCAGTCCATCACAGGGACATCCTGGACAGGTCTCCAGTCCATCACAGGGACACGTGGACAAGTCTCCAGTCCATCACAGGGACACATTTACAAGTCACCAGTCCATCACAGGGACATCCTGGACAGGTCTCCAGTCCATCACAGGGACACGTGGACAAGTCTCCAGTCCATCACAAGGACACATGGACAAGTCTCCAGTCCATCACAGGGATACCTGGACAGGTCTCCAGTCCATCACAGGTACACAGGGACAAGTCTCCAGTCCATCACAAGGACACATGGACAAGTCTCCAGAGCATTAGAAGGAATGGAGAGAAGGAATCGACCAGTAAGGAGAAAGAAGAATCCAGCATGTAGATACACAGAGAAGTGTATCAATTATGTATGACTTCACCAGTCTTTTAGGTTTGGTCAGGGTTGTGGGTGAGGCGGGGGGAGTGGGTAGGTTAGACTCACACATGAGTGTGTTTGTGTATAAGCTCACTGAATCCCTCGGTGCTTTAGAAATGCCAACAATGTTGTTCAATTACTTACACAAAAAACAACGTTGATTTGCGCAGGGAGGCATTTGATTTCCAGCCACTTCCCTCTGTCTCTTGTTGTTTGTGTCTGGCTTGCTGCTTTTTTTCACGCTACATAACCAAACTAAAAGATTTGCAAAGACAAAGCTTTTTTTTTTAATTTTTATTTAACAGAACTTGACAGCTTCATTTACAGTAAAAGCAAAATGTCGAGTGCTGTTAATGATATCTCCAAAGCCTTCTCTTCTTTCTGGATATCACATGCCCTGTTTTAGACCAGGTAAGGATCTTTCAGGTGGATACAGCTGATATGATACAAAAGTCCCCGGCTTTTAAACAATCCTTTCTCACAGTTGTTTTCCATTTATCTCCACATCTCTCCCTCCCATCTCCTTTCCCTGCCTTTAAACCTACTCTTTACTCACATTCGCCCTTCTTTGCGGCTGCTGTTAGAGGAGGCTTCTTAGCTCAGTAATTCAGTCAGTGGGCTAAAAGGACGAAATTATATCCATGCTGGCTGACCACTTTGAACTCTTACCCCCCAAAGCTTGGCAACAAGTTTAAAGAGCCGCAATGAAATTCAAGCAATGGAAGTATGGAGGCTTGAAAGTGCCGTAAAAAAAGAAAAAAATAATTAAATAAGATATAAGGGCCTTGGAGTTTCCGATTATAAAAGTTTACCCTACATGAATGTAACCCTACATATGGCTCTTGTTAGTATTTAATGCAAGTTAAAACTATTTACATCCCTGCATTTTATTACTGTGCATATGTATGTCAATTACAAAAGACTGAAGTGACATACTTTGCAGTATGCATCCATTAAATTAGAGACATTATGCAAAAACAGACTACTTTTCAGCAACACGTACAGTAAGAGGCAGCATCCGTCCACTCAGCCACCATCAGACTTCAGAATAAAGTGACTCAATGCAAATGATTTAAGGCATTTGTAAAAGCAGACACTTCAACTTCTAATACGATGTAAAATTAGTAAACTTGGCGCATGACTGCATAACCACTGGACTGTGCTTGACTATAGATTTAAAAAAAAAGATCACTTCATTTCATTTCATTCAAAACATCACTTAATTTCCTTCATTCTGAAACAGTTTGAGACACCTTTGGGTGTGAAAGACTCTAAACATACAGAGTTAAACTAGACAAAAGTGATAAAAAGAGATGGGAACCTGTTGTCATATCAATTTCAATCTTTAACTTCCATAACACTATTTTTAAACCTTTAACTGTAGTCAGTTTCATATTGCACCTGTTGTCAGAAAACTTTAATATTCCTTCTGGAAATGCTCCAGTCTGCCTCTAAAATGCTATACAGCAAGCTGCTGTGGCTATTTCTGTTTTTTATTTAAAGCACAAGTTTAATGTAAGTTACTTTATAATATGAACTTGACAGCACTATAAATATTTATAAAATACCTTTTACATTAATATATTGTGAAATCTTTGAAATTACATGTAGAGATATTTTAAGAAGCAGCAATGTGATATATGCCCCACGCTGACTTAGCTCATCAATCCAGGCAGGAATAAACTTAATTTCACTAAAGTGAGTACGCTCAAAGGTCTATGTACTGTAGAGTCTAATAGTTATAATATACTTTGTACTTTATAGATAGAATATTTTAAGTAATAGTCAGTATGTGTTTAGAGCAAATAATTCAACATCAATGGGTCTCATGGAGCTAATAGAAGAGATAACTGTTGTTGATCAAAAACAGTATTGTGTTAGTGTTTATGTTGATTTTAAAAATTCCTTTGACACTACTGACCACACCATTCTCCTTGAAGAACTGAATAAATATGGCATTAAAGGATTACAGTAGCCCTACAGTGGGTGTCTAGTTATTTGAATAATAGTTTGTACAGGTAAATGATGTAAGATCAGAATTTTGTGTTAATGTATACATGTATAGAGTTCCTCAAGGCTCTGTGTTGGGACCAAAGTTGTTTATTTTGTGAATTATCTGGTTGATGAGTCAGGACTTTTGAAGTGTGTTTTATTTGCAGATGATACCACATTTTTTTGTTAGGGTGAAGATATTGAACGGATGTTAGAGATGATACAGGCAGAATTTGTAAAAATACAAACTTGGTTCCAACTTAATAAGTTGTAAAATTTGAAAAAACAAACAAACAAACAAAAACATGATATTTAGTAATAGAAATAAAATGATCAAAGTCCCATTTAAAATTGACAGTACTGAAATTCATAGAGTTAATTAAATACAATTTTGGGGTGTCATTATTGATGAGAAGCTGCCATGGAAATCTCATGTAAATTACTTAAGAATAAAAATAGCAAAATCAGTTAAACTACTGTATAAAGTAAAATAATTTTTGAATGACAAAGCTTTGTTTATATTCTGATGCATGCTCAATAATCCAGGTAGAAAAATCTAAAAAAGCTAAGTCTGGTCCTCTGGACATTCAAAAAACAAAACAAAACAAAGCAAAAAAAAAAATGTAGAAACGTTTCGTCTTTCGTCCGAAAGACTTCCTCAGTCTGAGGTGGTGTGTTCAGCTCAGTCTTATAAATAGCACCCTCTCACAGTGTTAAATGGTTGTGTAACACTGTGAGAGGGTGCTATTTATAAGACTGAGCTGAATACAGCACCTCAGACTGAGGAAGTCTTTCGGACGAAAGACGAAACGTTTCTACAGTTTTTTTTTGCTTTGTTTTGTTTTGTTTTTTTGAATGTCCAGAGGACCAGACTTAGCTTTTTTAGATTTGTTTATATTGTATAATGTAATGATTGTTCTATATTTTATCTGTTGTATTGAAGTTTGGGGGAAAAGCATGAAAAACAATTACAAATTCTATTTTTATTTGATAAAAAACTGCTATAAGAATTAATAGTAAGAAGTGCTATGGTCACCCAACAAATATAATATTTCATGAATTGAAATTATTACAATTTTATGATTTGATTGAGTATAATATTTTACAAGTCATAATATTATACTCAATCAAATTATAAAAAAAATATTACCCCCAAATATTCAATTAAAGTTTTTTAAAAAGAGAGTCATTATAACCTGAAGAGAATGTAAATGTTTGTAAAACCTTCATTTAGAACTACAGTAGTCTGAAGGAGCTGAGTTGTAAATCAGGAAACTGAAACTTATGCACCATAACTCATGTTCCCTGAAGGAAGGGAACGAGGTGCAACATACTTGCTATGGGAATTGCGCCCCCGCGCGATTACCTGAAGGAATACATTCACGCCTTTACGGCATGGGCATCAGCGTCGCGCCAGAGGCCCCGCCCTCTGTGCATTTAAGCGACCGACGCCCGTCCATCTTTCTCAAAAATTGCACTTCACCGAGCTTTCAGCATTGAAAGGGCCAGATATGTTGCACCTCGTTCCCTTCCTTCAGGGAACATGAGTTATGGTGCATAACTTTCAGTTCCCTTTCAGTTTGGTCTCTCGGTGCAACATACTTGCTATGGGAACGTAATTCATTCACGCCCTTGAAATGCTCAGCAAAATGCATGTGAGAACCTCCGTCCTAAAAGACGGGCATCTCCCAGCTGCTTACTACAAGGGATGCAGAGAGCAGATGCCAAGAGGAAAAAAGCCAAATGTGAGAGACATCCACATGATGTCTCATATGGCCATGTATACAACACCAATTAGAGACAGCCTAAGCGTGCTCCAGTAGTGTGAGTACTCATCAACTCCTGTTTCCCTTTGAGCATTCTAAGGGACAGGAGGAGCAATGTTTTCTTCTTTTTTTTTATAACGGCCCGACTGACAAGTGGAGCCCATCCTGATGCTGGAGATCAGTGAAGGAGAGGGGAAACCTTTCCATTATACATCTCCTAGGCAAAAAACATAAACATCAAGGGATACCCTTGTGAATGTTATTACTGCTTGTGTCAGGACAAAGCAACCAAAGCCTTAGGCTTTCAGCCAGTACCTTTCAAAGGCCAGGCTGAGAGATGCCACAACCCCAGACATGGGTGTAGAAGCTGTCCACGTGCCTGAGTCAGTAGGTCCCTATGAGGAGGCAATTGCCACAGTGTCCCCGACAACATTGAGATCAACTCCGGGAACCACGGTTTGTGTGGCCACCTGGGGGCTATGAAAATCAAGGAAAGAGCTCCCTGACGTACCCATTCCAACGTCGCCCCGATCAGAGGGACAGGTGGAAAGGCATAGTAGAGCACCCCTGCTGGCCAATCATGTGCCAGAGCGTCTATCCCCAATGGAGCATCTGTCTCCTTCAAGGAGAAGTAGAGGTCACAGTGTGAGCTAGCTCTGCAAGCGAACAGGTCCACAGAGGCTCTACCGAAACGTGACCATACCTGTTCCACGATTCGTGGGTTCAGGTTCCATTCCGACGCCAAGAGAGGCCCTCTTGAAAGGGCATCTGCTCCATAATTCAAATCACCAGGGACATGAGTCGCCCTAAGTGACAGGATTCTTGGAGCACACCATGTGAGCATCCTCCGTGTCAGATCGAGGAGGGCCCGGGACCTCGTCCCTCCCTCTCTGTTGATGAAGGACACCGTGGTCCTGTTATCTGATTTTACCAGGATATGATGCCCAGCAACCAGACCTTTACTGAAGAAGTATTTCAATGATAGGAATACGGCCAGCAATTCCAGGAAGTTAATATGTAATTTGGCTTCCTGTTCGTTCCAGAGGCCGCGGGCGTTCTGGTTTCTGCAGATCGCTCCCCATCCTGTTTTTGAGGCGTCCGTCGTGATGACTACACGGGACGACACCCTTCCCAGTGAGACCCCTTCCGTGAAAATGGACAGATCTCTCCAAGGTTCCAGGGCCTTTAGACACTCTGGGTCTAGCTTAACCTTTCCTGCTTGGTTAGGCAGAGCGGGTTGTGTTTGTTGGGTAAACCAAACCTGTATGGCCGCATTTTCAATAATGAACGTGGCACACAAGGAATGGCTGCCGCCAAGAGGCCTAACAGGCGTTGGCATGTTTTCACAGGGACCCGTTGGACCAGCTTAAATTTTTCCAGGCAATGGCGAATGGAGGAAACTCTTTCCTTCGAGAGCCATGCTCTGTATTGGACAGTGTCAATCTGTATACCCAGAAATATGGTAACCCATGACGGAGTCAGATCGCTTTTCTGTAGGTTTTGTGAGGATGTCACATGTTTCTCACCTGTCTCTCTTAATTGTCCACAGGTGTCTTCCTCTTGTCTCATTAGTGATCAGTATTTAGTCTCTGTGACTTTCACATGAGGAGGCAGTTGGTTTCCTGACTTCACACGAGGAGGAGCTGTGTTCCTGTAGCTGCAGTGGCAAGTCCTTGCACATGACGTTAATTGAGCATTGTCCTACCATGGTGTCATGATCTGCTGGTCTGCTCCACCCGCTTTTCCATGGGCTCCTGCTTTGTCTGCACCAAGGGTCCCTTTTGGGGACCTGGTAAGTTTTTGCTGCCTCACCAGTAATTTAACCTGTGTGAAATTAGTGCAGTTCACTAATTGTCATTTTTGTCTCTCCGAATCATCTGGTCCTCCTGCTTTGGGTCCATCCTTCCATGCCAGCCGGTCCAGATTCCAGCTTGAACCGGCCCTGGCGTCCAGTGAGTCCAGCTCCTACCCGGATCGTGACAGAATGCTCAATTAAGATCATAAGAAGACCTAGCAGGAGGAGTTCCTGTCTTCCAGTGGGTAACGTAGTGCTGCCCTCCTCGCTCTTCCATGGGTGCTGGAGAAGTAGTCCTGGTTCTCCATGCTCCTCCGTGGGCATTGTTGTTCTCGCTCTTCCATGGGCGCTGCGCCAGGTTCTCCTTGCTCTTCCATGGGCACTGGAGAACAAAATAAAATGATAAAATAAAAATAATAATAAAAGAAAAAACCTAAAACCCTCTCTACGGGTGTTCCTCCTCGCTCTTCCATGGGCGCAGGTGCTGTAGACCTTGGGTCCTTCTCGCTCTTCCATGGGCGCTGCGCCAGGTTCTCCTCGCTCTTCCATGGGCACTGGAGAACAAAACAAAACGATAAAATAATAATGAAAGAAAAAACCTAAAACCCTCTCTACGGGTGTTCCTCCTCGCTCTTCCATGGGCGCAGGTGCCGTAGACCTTGGGTCCTTCTCGCTCTTCCATGGGCGCTGCGCCAGGTTCTCCTCGCTCTTCCATGGGCGCTGGAGAGCATAAAAAAAATGTAAATAAAAAGAACCTAAATCCTCTTCGCTCTTCCATGGGCGCTGTTCCAGTCCTCCTCCTTATTCCTCTTTTTGGATGTCGTGAGACATCCGTGGAGGGGGGGTATGTGAGGATGTCACATGTTCTCACCTGTTTCTCCTCTTAATTGTCCACAGGTGTCTTCCTCTTGTCTCATTAGTGATCAGTATTTAGTCTCTGTGACTTTCACATGAGGAGGCAGTTGGTTTCCTGACTTCACACGAGGAGGAGCTGTGTTCCTGTAGCTGCAGTGGCAAGTCCTTGCACATGACGTTAATTGAGCATTGTCCTACCATGGTGTCATGATCTGCTGGTCTGCTCCACCCGCTTTTCCATGGGCTCCTGCTTTGTCTGCACCAAGGGTCCCTTTTGGGGACCTGGTAAGTTTTTGCTGCCTCACCAGTAATTTAACCTGTGTGAAATTAGTGCAGTTCACTAATTGTCATTTTTGTCTCTCCGAGTCATCTGGTCCTCCTGCTTTGGATCCATCCTTCCACGCCAGCCGGTCCAGATTCCAGCTTGAACCGGCCCTGGCGTCCAGTGAGTTCAGCTCCTGCCCGGATCGTGACAGGTTTATGACAAAACCAAGAGACTCCAGGTGAGAGATCACCTTAAGGGAGTGTGACAATGCCAGCCTTCTGCTTTCAGCCAGAATTAGCAGGTCGTCCAGGTAATTCAAGACCCTGAGTCCTTGATTCCTAAGAGGGGTCAGGGTTGCATCCAGACATTTAGTAAATGTACGCGGAGCAGTCTTTAAACCGAAGGGTAAGGCTTTGAATTCATAAGCGTTACCTTCGAATGCAAAACGGAGGAACTTTCTGTGTCTCCTCCACACGCCTATATGGAAGTAGGCGTCTTTCAAATCCATTGTACATGCATAGTCTCCTGGTCTCACAGACTGGAGAACTTGCCGCAGTGTAAGCATCTTGAACTTGAAAGTTTTAATTCTTTTATTGAGAGTCCTGAGATCCAGAATCGGTCTCAAGGAACGGTCCTTTTTGGGTACCAGGAAGTACTTGCTGTAGTGGCCAGAGCGTAGTTTGCGTCCTGAGACCAAACTAATCACTCCCTTTTGCAGCATCATTGAAACTTCCTCCCTTAGCACGTGTGCACGTGCAGGTTGATCTTAGATTGCAACACCCCTGAGAAACGGGGCGGTCTCTTTGAGAACTGCAACTTGAACCCGTGGCG
The DNA here is from genome assembly GCA_038048925.1 of Garcialebias charrua. Classification (NCBI taxonomy): domain Eukaryota; kingdom Metazoa; phylum Chordata; class Actinopteri; order Cyprinodontiformes; family Rivulidae; genus Garcialebias; species Garcialebias charrua. The sequence continues at coordinate 3,867 of JBBPBX010007013.1, read as the reverse complement.
TATTGTTGTCATTACCTAATCATTTGGTAGACACGCCTCCCAAGCCTGCGCATGCGCGCTGAGCCTGGATAGCATATTGAATTGTTGCTCCTCGTGTTTCAACGCTGAAGGGGTGACCTTTGACCCCTCTCGCGCTTTTTTCAAGCAGGTTGCTCGGCCCAACAGAAGATATCGCAAGATCAGTCCGTCTCTGGCGGATCTTGTGTATCTTGCTGTGGTTCATAGATTGACCATGCGGTCTGGATTTTATAAAAATGGGACTTGAGTCAAGAACCAGGGTAGTCTGTGCTTTGGTACTTTTATTTCTGTACATGTCTGAAACATTGTCTGTTTTGTTTACACATACAGTAGGCGAGTCGTATTTGGTGTGCGCACACATGTCGCCAGCACCTCATAGTTTTTTACGAGCAGAGACTGGGATCAGAAAGCTAGGTTCCCGTACCTCATGGATGGGCGAACCTGTAAAATTATCAGTTCGTCCTGGTTCATCAGGTCCGGAACTGGTTTCCGTAGGAAGAGGTCGAAGCAGCACTCGGACGGTACTGAGAAGCCTCACAGTCCCCAGCGGGTCTCTTTCGTGGGAGACCACGCGTGTTTTCCATTGGTGGGACGATTTTTTTCCTTGGCAAACCCTCGCGGAGGGCATCCGCTTGTTTGCGTCTCTGTTCCAGCCTTGTCTGGACATGTTCCAGGGCTCTTCCAAAGAGTCCCGTCGGCTTGATCTGGTGCTTTAGGAAAGTGGAACTCTGGTTCTCCGGGAGGTCCGACAGTGTTAGCCAAAGATGGCGCTGGGCGACAACTATTTCTGCCATTGCTTTGCCTTGGGAAATAGCTACTGTCCCCATCATGCTGAGCACGAGGTCGGAGGTACGGCGAGCCTCCTCTATGGCCTCGGTAGCGGCTTGTTCGTCTTTTGTTACCTGGATATCCTGTAGTCTTTTTTGCCAGGTAGGCCTGTACCATGCTCGACATATTCATTGCACGAGCCGCGAGGCCTTGGGCCTTGTAGCACTTTTCGATTTGTTTCTCCGAAGCGTGGCAGGCCCTGTTGGGTAGCGCTGGTTTCATCCCCGTGGCTGTGGGGGCCAGGTGAGCCGCCAGAGACTCCTCTATCGGGGGTGCGCTGGCAAGACCCAGAGCCTCCATTCCCGCGACATCCAAGAGTCGGGACAATGGCAGCATGATGGGAGCCCTGGGTTCCGCCCAGGAGCGTTTGAGTTCCATGAGAAAGTCCGGAAAAATTGGCATTTTCTGCGACGTTGTCGGTTGCTTCGCGTAGAAATAGTTTCCCGCCAGCCTCGTAGCCTGTTGGCGAGGCGTGGGGTCTGGCCACGTGACCTGCAGGGCATCAGCGGCCCTATGGCATAGGTCGAACAGAGCAGGTACCGACAAGTCCAGTTCCGGAAGGTTCTGCACCAGGTTCTGGGAGGAATGAACCGTTTCTCCCTTGTCACCATCTTCGGCGTCTGTGTCGGACACTTCTGGTGTCGAGTCCTCGATGGCAAGTGAGGAGTCCGACGCATTGCCCTCCCTGACTCGGCCACTGCACTCGAGGTCCACGTTTTCAGGCTCCGGTTCTGGAGCAGGCAGGTTAGTGCGACGTGCGACCTTCATCGCCGTGGTCCTTGCCATAGATTTGGCCAACGTGTCCGCGCGGCGTTTCCTCACTGTGGCCGTCATTCGACGACAGTGGGGGCAGGAGTCGGGGGATTCCAGCGCTTTCCTCGCGTGCAGGATCCCTAGGCAGACAGGACAGGCCTCGTGGGTGTCCGTCGCCGAGAGGGAGTAGCCGCATCCGCTGGGGCATGGGCGCGAGCGAGGACTCGTCGTCCTGGTTTTCTTCTTCTTTGTCCTCCGTTTTCCCTTCTCGGGAGCCATGTCCGGAGACGAGAAGAGTAGAAGTTGGTCCTAGTTTCCTTTTGTTCGAAGCCGTCTTCTCCGTCGTCTTGCTTTCGCTAGTAGACTGCTAGAGATTAGCAGAAGGTTGTGACGCAGTTAGCGTCGTCGAGCGAAGCTGCGGAAAAAGAAGAGAACTTCGAGGTAAGTAGAAAAATGCTGGACTAGCTTTCGCCAGCCCAGCAGTACGCAGGAAAATTTTCTCTGTACGCTCAGTGTAGGGAGCAAGCTCACCTCAATCAAGCGACGCGACAACAGAGAAGTCCCGCGATGTTCAGGTGTTTCAGCGAGGTGAAGGGCAAAAAGAGAAAGATGGACGGGCGTTGGTCGCTTAAATGCACAGAGGGCAGGGCCTCGGGCGCGACGCTGACGCCCCTGCCATAAAGGCATGAATGTATTTCTTCAGGTAATCGCGCGGGGGCGCAATTCCCATAGCAAGTATGTTGCACCGAGAGACCAAACTGAAAGGGAACAACCGAAGCCGACCAAAGTGCTGTACAGTTAAAAAAATTAAAATAACAGAGTAAAATGCATCTAGTGCCACTAAAACGTAATAAAGTTAACAATACAACACACAACAACAATAAAATCTGCTCAGAATTTGTTCTCAGACTCTGTGAGGATCAAATGCCAAGTAAAACAGATGAGTCTTGAGCAAAGATTTAAAAGTCTCAACAGTCTGAGCGGTCTTTAAATTATCTGGTAAACTGTTCCACAGCTTTGGAGCAGCAACCACAAAAGCCCGATCACCTCTGGATTTCAATTTGGATCTGGGGACATCTAATAATAATAATGAATTTAATTAACACACTTTTCATTAACAAAAATCTAAAAGTGCTACAAAGTGCAACAAAAATCAAATCAAAATCAAAGATCAAATAAAAACAAGTGATAAAACAAGTAAAATCAATAATAATATCAACTAAGATCAAAGATAAAATCATGTGGAGGCAGAGTAGGCTCGCTTAAAAAGACAGGTCTTTAAGCCGTTTTAAAGTCAACCAGTGACTGTAAGAGAAACTGGTTGGCAGACCGGAGTGCTCTTACTGGAGTGTAGATGTTAATAAGATCACATAAATATGACAGGGCCAGACCTTTTAAGATTTTAAAAACGAGCAATAAAATCTTAAAATCAATCCGATAGTGGACAGGGAGCCAGTTAAGAGAAGCCAGGACAGGGGTTATGTGTTCATATTTTTTACTTGTAGTTGAAGTTAAAAGACGAGCTGCTGCATTCTGGACAGATTGTAAATGATGCAAAGATGATTTGTCTATGCAAAGATGCAAAGGTGGGCAGATGAACGCTAGAGAGCGCTAAAGCGCTATTCCGCTTACAGTGGACCTAAACTTTTTGTCAGCGTTTTTGTGAATTGACTAACTTTTATAATTCATAAGCGGATTTGTGCTATTTTTATTTAAAATGCAGTACCGCTAATAACTAATTATCTATCAGTAAAAACCAATAAACTTATTTACAAGCTCTTATGCTGCTTGTTTTTTACCTTTTTCCCCACCGTAAGAGCAGAGAGGAGGAAGGGTTGGAGGGGGGAGGGAGGGTGGAGGGGGGAGGGGGGCAGAGCTGAGAACAGACTCGGCTCTACCATGTAGGTAAATGCCTGGGGGTCCCATTTCAGCAGTGGCCCCGGCCCCGCCTCGCCCCGTGCAGTCACCTACATCACTAACATTGCTCATGCTTGTTAATGTACATTTAACATAAAAATAATTATAGTTACGATGAAAACGATCATTAAATATACGCAATAAAAAAACGGTCGATTTCTTTATCCCCCTACTAAAAATGGACTATTCCATCTTCCGGGTCAAAGTTGAACTCAGGGGCTAATTCTGTAGCTGGCTGCGCTCGGTGTCTTCATAAATCCGTAAAAAACCCAGCTGTTTCAAGCCAAATTAACGTGGCCGGATGATTTTAAGGTGTGTTTTGTGATGACCATTCGACGGTGAGTCGTTATT
>JBBPBX010007012.1:40844-66535 GCA_038048925.1 Garcialebias charrua | reverse complement strand
AGCTTTTAATCCATCATTGCTCATTCGAGCTGACGGGAATTCCCCAACAGCAGAGCGGAGATAAAAAGTACACTGTGTCCCACAAACATAAACAAGCCTGTCAGCGCTCGGTTCTTCTAAAATTCATCAAATTTTCCACCAACCAAAGTTATCCTTGTAACTGATTTTCTGTTTTCAGATAGTAGCAGTCTTGTTGCTTGTTATACTATATTTAATATAATTTTAATGCTCTGGACAAGAATGGGAATATTTCCTTACCTTCTGTTCGGCAAATCCACAGGGGCCATTTACCAAAGGCAAGGAAAAAATACCTCAATCCTGAATCAAGATTTGAGGCTATATTCCAGCTCTGTAATTAATCCAATTTTTGAAGAAGAATAGCAAGGGATCCAGGCTGAAGCAAAAATATCTCCTTTTTTGTCCAAGGAGAGTCTTTTTAGAATATTCTATCTTCTTCTTTAGTTCCAGAGCGTCCGTCTTTGTCCAGTAATCCAAATGGTCTTCAAAAAATCTTCAGCCCCTTTCTCCTCTCAGACAGCCTTATTTATAGTCAAGAAAAGGGTTTGACCCCCACTATTCTAGACAACCATGTCATTTTCCTGTTTTTTCATTGGTCAGTGATGAGGTAACTTTCTCAGCCTTCACCGGACTGGTGACATAATGTCTCCTTCAGCTGTCACCCTCCCTCAGCAGAGAATGACCTAATGCCATCTGTCATCTGGCAAAGTTCCAACTTTTTCAGTCAGAACAAGTTTTCAACTTTCACCCAGATCCTCAACTTTTACCTAAATTTACTCAAACTGTGGAAAAAACACTCTTATAACGTGCTATGTAATATTCAAAAACTATTTTTCAACCATCAGCAGTGGAGAACCTCTTTGGTTTACTGTGAATCTTAAAAGAAAACATAAAATAACATTCTTTTTACCACAATACATAATTCTGCATATTCAGTTAATTACTTGACATCCAGAAAACATTTTGCTTCAATAAAATTCTGTTTCACAAAAGTTCACATTCCCATCTGAAGCTTTTCACTTTTCTTTTGAACCAAGGCCTGACTTTCTCCTGTGTCTCAGCTGTGTTTAAGATAAGAGACCGTGCTCCTCACACTAAAATGTATGTGTGTGGGAGTGGGTGCGTGTGCTCGTGTACGCGTGGGTGTGTGTGTGTGCGTTAGAGCCTCTGTGTCTGGCTGCTGTAGCATGAAAAGTGCTCATTCAAAGATTACATTTTATTTTAATTATCTTTGCTTTAAAAACTCTTTTCATTTTTAACAGGCCTTAAATCACAGAGCTCTGTTTTAAGAGGCTTTCAGCTCATCTAACAAAGTGTTCTTTCTATTTATTTTGGGGAGTTCTATTTGACAACACAGCAAAACACAGCAAAACTAACAGCAGAAAGGTTTGCCTCTGAGGCCTTCTTGCGTTTTTATCTACTTGACCTAATTCTGTTCAGGCCTCCTCCTGGGCCTGAGTGAGCATGCATATATGACCTTTGCTGTGCGTGTGTTAATGTGAGGCCTGACTCAATCTTATATTTCTTATAGCACAGGGTTAACTGAACACACAACAATGGTTTACCAAAATACAGACAAAGCATATAAAAAGTAAAAAACATACATCATGTTTTTCTGCTTATGAGTTTAAAATGCCATATAAATTAAACTAATCTAGGGTTACTGACGGTGTGTTATTACACCCTGCTCTCAGCCCTGTGCCAAAGGCAACTTACCATGTGTGTGTATATGTGTTGTAAAGATTTTTGTAGCAGTATAAGTCTGTTTTCAACCCAAAAGTCCTGCATATTTTGACATGCCATGTTAATTCTACGTGAGTGAGGTTAGCTGCAGGATCTTGCAACAAGTCCTCACTCCAGCCTCTCCAGTAACGGGTTGTTTAACTTTTATCCTTGCACACGAGTATTACCCGATATGTCTCAAGATTAGTTAGAATTAAGGCTGAGACGAGGTAATTCAACCAGACTGTTACTGTCTTCAAATCTGCATGTCATACCCTGTTTCACTCCGCCGATAGCCCGACTTAGCAGAATGGAGTCAGATCGTATCCCACGGAGAAACACACATTAACGACAGATTACCTCTAGTAGATTGTTATTGTTATCCGTCTGGTCAGTTTTGGAACCTAGGAAAATAAGGTTCCAGGATATTGTTTTACTCTTTTTGGCTAACAAAACCATTTAAAACCTCCAATAATCTTGTTGTTATCTTGAACCAAGTTTTCCATCATTTAATATCAAGGTGAGTCAAAGGAAAAATCCAAATTTGTACGTTTTATGTTTCTTTATTATTTAGTTGCAGGGGATTTAACAGCATAAGCACTACTTACTACAGAAAAAGATTTAATCAGGTTACATGATTTGCATTTAAGAGATAAAAATGATTCACAGCTCACCAAAAGATGTCCTCCACACGCTGGGTCTTAATGTGTTTTTAGCTTTAATTGAATTGAGTTCTACTCCAATCAATAATCTGTATAATCCCCTAAAATGTTGGTTTATTCTACAATAATCTGATTCCGATCAAATATGTTTAATCCATCCAGGTAATCTTGTTGTGTTCTCTACAGAAAAACCTCCAGGTGATGCTGTTGTACTCCACTCAGAAGTCTGCACTCCAGCAGACTGGACAAATCTTTGTTTAATCCCACCGGGAAGAGCTTGTTTCATAATCCACCCAAGTAGTCTTGTGTTTTAATCCCATCAGAAAGGAAGAATTTGTAATTCAGGATTCAATCCATTCAAGACCTGTGGCGTTGATGAACAAAACTTCAGAAGCGGTGTTCCCTTAGCTCAAACAAGCAGTTTTCCAAGGTTGGGGTCTTGCATTCAGTAAAAGCAGCTTTTATCCACTCCAGTAGATTGAAGAAATCTTCTTTATTTTTTAATCCCACAGAAAAACCTCCAGGTAATTCTGTTGTGTTAAAAATCCCAGTTTTAATTCATCAAAACTGTTGCATTTTCCATCATCTGTTCTGCGGTACTGACAAACAGGGCTTCAGAAGCGGTGTTCCCTTAGCTTAAACAAGCTGATAAGCCAAGACCCGTCAGAGCAGATCCCGATGCCGCAAAAACACCTCTTTCGTCCTGGAGTAAACTCTTCTTGAATCAATCCAATCTTCCTAAAGTATCCAGCAAATTCAAAGAATTCTTCATGATTTCAGCATCTTCAACCAGTTGTATTCCATAATTAATGTTGAATCTTATCAAGAAATGTTGTTTTGTTCCACAAAAATATTTCCAGATCAGGAAAAACAGTATTCCACAAACAAAGCAGCTTTTAATCCATCATTGCTCATTCGAGCTGACGGGAATTCCCCAACAGCAGAGCGGAGATAAAAAGTACACTGTGTCCCACAAACATAAACAAGCCTGTCAGCGCTCGGTTCTTCTAAAATTCATCAAATTTTCCACCAACCAAAGTTATCCTTGTAACTGATTTTCTGTTTTCAGATAGTAGCAGTCTTGTTGCTTGTTATACTATATTTAATATAATTTTAATGCTCTGGACAAGAATGGGAATATTTCCTTACCTTCTGTTCGGCAAATCCACAGGGGCCATTTACCAAAGGCAAGGAAAAAATACCTCAATCCTGAATCAAGATTTGAGGCTATATTCCAGCTCTGTAATTAATCCAATTTTTGAAGAAGAATAGCAAGGGATCCAGGCTGAAGCAAAAATATCTCCTTTTTTGTCCAAGGAGAGTCTTTTTAGAATATTCTATCTTCTTCTTTAGTTCCAGAGCGTCCGTCTTTGTCCAGTAATCCAAATGGTCTTCAAAAAATCTTCAGCCCCCTCCTTCACGGAAAAACGCTCCTCAGAACGCGCAACACGCACGCGACCTGACGCCCGACGCCAGGAGGTGCCTAGGTGCGTCCACCATTGACTTTACATGGAAGCTGGAAGCTTGGAGGTCAAAACGCTGCTCTGTGTGAACACACCATTAGAACTTTAAAGGTTCACTATGTAATTTCTGGAGAATGCTGGGATTTAGAAAAATTTTCATCAGGGAAAAGCATTCTGCTCCCTCCCCCTCAGAGCCATATATGGCTCTGAGTGGGAGCCACAGTCCGTTCTCTGTTGAACTTGAGTTCTGCAGCTCCGCCCCCTGCTGTGTGTCCGCTCGGAGCGCTTCAATATTCTGTGATTATATGTTAATAAAACGTTTTAAAAAATATAATAAAACCATGGAGCACTTGTCCAACAACACAAAAACCAGCAGAAATCAGCAGAGGTTCACGCAGCTACGTTGGACATGATTTAATTCGCTCGTGACTTCCTCATGTCTGTCAGTGCAGGTCTGGTATGTCTGGAATGCTCCGCCCCCACTACATGTCCTGTCTCTGCGCTGCGAAGTTCTGTGATTATATGTTAATAAAACGTTCTAAAAAATATAATAAAACCATGAATCACTCGTCCAACAACACAAACACACCCTGAAATCAGCAGAGGTTCACGCAGCCACGTTGGACATGATTTAATTCGCTCGTGAGTCGTGACAAATCCATTTCCTCATTCCTGTCAGTGAAGGATGAAGCGATCACTTGACTTTTGGCAAAAAAACAAAAGAAAAGTCCAGCTCTGGGATGAAGAAGGGATATTTAATACATTTGTGTCACATACAAAACAGTCCTGCATCGCTTTGCAATCCTTTGAATGAGAACGAGCCGCGGCACTGGGGCTGGGACAGGCGGGGCGTGGGTTGGGGCGTGACAAACAACTCTGTTTTTATTGGCTGGTCATTGTCCGGGTCACTCTGTTTTTTAGTGTTTTTATAAATGCTGATAGAGAAGCAAGGGGACTATAGTTTTTTCAGAGATTACTTTGTCTAACATCAGTCTGTCAGTAGATCGTGACAGAGTGAAGAAATATGTTAAAAATATATTGTTAGAAAAGTTACAGACTACATTACAAACTTACATAGTGCAGCTTTAACAAAAACGTTTATTTGTTTGCTGACATTATAGTAAAGGTGTGTCTGAGCTGAACTTTTCTTAATAAATGCACTTTGACGGTTAAAACATGGCGAAATGAAGCCGACGATATAAAGCGGCTTTAAAATTACTACACGCTCACCTGCCAATAATGATCACAGAAACACCTATTTATTTAATGTTTTTTATTCAAACTCATTGAATTCTTCATCCTCTGTGTCGCTGGTGAAGAGTTCTGCCAACTCCTGAGGACCTGGTAGTTGATGCAGCTCAAAGCACCGCCTCCTCTTCCACGTCCAACAAACATCCTGGCCTTTCTGAACCAACTGGATGGATTCTTTAGTGACTGAGGTCCACGCTTTATCCATCCATCCGAGGACCTGCTGAAACGTCGCGTGGCGCATCTGTCCTGTAGCCGTGAAGCTGTGCTCTCTGTCCACCATCCACTCCTCCCAAAGGCGGCGCAGAGCTGCTTTGAAGTTCCGGTTCACAGAAATGTCCAGAGGCGGCAGCACTTTTGCCTCCCAGGATGATGGCAGGAATGGAATTAAACACTTTAATTGTATCTTTAAATTGCAGCTTGATGTGCGCGCACACGCTGTCCATCTAGCAGGACCTTTTTTGCTCTAAAATATCTGTACCCGTACAGGTACACCGGTAGTCGTCAAAAGCCTAGAGGGCACTTTAGCGCCCCTAGCGGCCGAAAGTGGTACTGTTCCATATTTTTCAGTCAGAATAAATAGAAACAGTCATATCTCAGCCAAAAATTGGTCTAAAAATATGGGGGAAAATCCATAAATACATTGCTTCGCCGTGTTGGTCGCAGGACATCCAATTTATGCAAAAAAACTGTGACTTATACGCCAAAAAATACGGTACTGAACTTCTTTTACATTTTATGGTTGGATGTAACTGGGACCCTGTGTACATAATCTCGTTTCATTACATATACCACATGTGATGTGAATGACAATATAGAATCTCTGACTGACATTCCATAAAGACATGTTGAACCGTTTCAGGGAGATTGCTGGTGCACTTGTCACATAGTCCTGTTGCATGCTTTCCAATTATTTTAAAGGGGACCAAATGTAGGATATATAATTTTTTGTGGTTTATCTGTGGGCTATCCAGACCATTTTCAGTCAATTTTATACACAAAATAATGCTTAGATAATAAAATATCCCCTTTCTAATTCTGCCAAATTTCACTTCCGTTCTAAACGACCGGTTTATGAATAATGAGGTCTGAAAGCCACGCCCTACAAAGACCTATTTACATTAACTACGCCCTCTGCAACAGCCAGTATCTCTAATATGTTGTTATTTTAAAATTAGCTCTTTTTTATTACTCATTTGACTTACTGTTAGTGCTAGTAGCTTAAGATAACTTACCAAAAGCCCTCTGCGCGCGCCGCCATTTGCAGCTCCTTTTTTTAGCATTAGCACACCTTCGAGGCTAATGATAGCTTTTCCTCCTCCGAGCGGGCGGTGTTAGCTCCGCTCGTTGCATGCGGCGCTTTTGGGAGCGATCACTGCTTCAGTCCACACACAAAGTTCACAGAATGTCTCCAGTTAATTTATCCGCATGAGGCAACCTTTGACCGGACCCCCGGACCTCAAAAGTCAGTAGCTCCCAGCAACTCCCGCACGCAGATGGTGTCTTCGCCGGCGGTCTGCAAAACAAAAGGCTTAAAAAAAAAAAAGGGATGCCGGGACGCGAACCCGTGTCCTTCGGATGACGAGTCCGGTTCACTACCTCTGGGCCAACCGGGCAGTTATGCAAAAAGCAGTCTTTCATCGTATAAGAAATAATCACAACCACCTACATTTAGAACGCTGAAGTTTTGATTAGATTTTGATGAAGTGAAAGGTATTCTTAAAATAAATAAGTTGCTAATCTGAAAATATATCGATCAGTGGTGCTTGATGGTACAGACTGTCGCCCCGCGAGAGAGTGTGCACAGTTTTCTGCCGGCTGCGCGTTGGGAGCGATATTACACTAAAAATTGAACTAAAACGTAAAAATAACAATTATAAAGTATTATTATGTCGATGTATATATCTAGTCTCACCCCGATTTCTCCGAAACAAAAGGCTTTAAAAAAAAGGGGGAAAAAAAAGATGCCATTGACAGGATGCGATCTCCGCTCTCCTGCGTGGCGCTCAAGTGTCGTAACCGCTCAACCAAACTGACAGTTGTGCAAAAGTAGTCCTTCATCATATAAGAAACAAGTCCAAACCGCGAGAGTGTGTGTGCACAGTTTCAACGAGACAGAGTTCATTCAAACAAGGTAATAAAACATTCTGGTTTTACTCGAGATGTGCTGCATGGCTGGAGCAGGGCAAACCCCTAGCCCCCCGGGGGCTAAATAAATGAATAAATGACCGCCAGGTCAGCTCCTAAACCGCTAGGCAACCGTGACATCTTTTATACTCAAGTGGGTGGAGCATCACCAGGGGTTGCTAGGTGAGGGGCTGGACTCAGGTTTGAGGTGATTGGCTACGGTTTGTGACGTCACAAACCGCAGGAAGTGTGAAACGAAGCGTTTTTAATCACAGACAAATAAATCTACTTAGAGTAAATAAACCACTGGGTGCATTTTTTTGGCACAAGGACTGTTTTTTTATGAAGTAAATACCCAAAGTTGAGTAAAAAAACATTAAAAAGTGAATTTTGCATGTGTGGTCCCCTTTAAGGTGAAATTGATGTCACCACATGGCGGGAATTCAGACTCATCTCGATTAAGTTCATCATGTGACGTATAAAACTTGTACTCTGATTGATTATTTTTTTCCACCAGTAAATAAGAGAATAAATGGCTTTAAGTCTGTTGTGAAACTCCTACAAATCTCCATACTGTAAAGTCTAAGTGTTGGATAAAGAAGTCCACATGATTTTGGTTTTAGGAATCACATGGAACAATTTCTGAGCCTTTTGTTTGTGTTGTGGCTGCAGAATTGGTGGAAAAGGTACAAGGATCCATTGTTCAGTGTGTACAATAGGCTTCATCAGCTAAGAACGTTAGGTTTGGCAGTATCTTATTTTGCTCTATTTATTTTTATCCTATGCGGCGAAAATGAAACTTTCAAAGTAATCATTGGGTGTTCAGTATTGAAATATCACATTCATGTTATTTTCAAGGTTTGACCAAAACAACAATAGCTCAGTCATTCTAAACACAAGTTGACCCTAGTTTAAAACTTTGGCTTGTAAGATGGCTAGTGATATGCATCCATTGTAAAACTGCTAGGCTTGGATTTCCTAATTTAATCTTCATCACCCTGTGGCCTGTACTGTAGATGGATAGATGGATACATATAGACAGACAGATACATACATACATACCAGTGTTTCCCCTAGATAACTTGCCACGGCGGGGCGCTCATCTTGTCCGGGATTTTTGTCCGGGAGGGACGGACGGATGGACAGAGACATGCTCAGTTGTTGTTGGGTTTTTTTGGGTGGGGGAGGGTGAGACAGACAAACATGAGCCGTGCCAGTTTGTACAGACAATTTTTGAGTGTGCGTGTGTGGGGGGTGGGGGAGTCAGGGTGAGGATTCAGCATGAGGGAAGAGGCTACCTTTAGGTTTTTAGCTAGTGCACCTGCGAGCTGCTAGTTTAGCATTACGTCAGTGCCGACAGGTGGTTGGAGTGGCGTGGGGGGAGGGGGAATTCGGTAGGCAGGGCGCTCGTTTATGTTAACAGGGTGGTGCGCCCCGCCTATATAATGGTAAGGGAGACACTGCATACATTCATACCGGTACATATGTGGCCAGCCACGAGAAATGTAGGAACAAGTCGGCACAGCTCTAACTGAGAAAAAATCAATAAACCTTCAACTTCTGAGAAATTAGTGAAAATCGTTTTTTTGCAAAATGTACCAGTTGAAGTTGTGAAGAAACCATCCCATGCTTTAAAAAACACTTTATAAGTGTTTAAACTGATAAACTTTGTGTTAGAAATCCGTTTGTTTTCAGAGTAAAACCAAGCCGCAGTGATTTGCGTACTGGGGGCGGGGACCCTCTCAGCTGATTAACATGCGGGACTTGTTTGGCTGGTATCAGAGCTTTGTTACTGGCTTCAGCCAATAACGTGCAGCTTTGAAAGAAGCACATGGCTACTTAACAGCTATAGATCGCCCAGTGGACACAACAAGGAACAAGGAAAATAATAAAATAAAGCCGATCAAAGCGTCAGAGCTGTCAGCTGTTTTTCCGACCGACGACCCGAGGAAAAAAAAAAAAGAAGCCTTTACTGCGTGCGCAAGCAAATCAGTTTCCATCCTACATAATACATCCATCCATACGTCCATCCATCCATCCACTTTATTTCATTAGACAAAGCAGACACACGTAATCACCGCGCCATGCGCGCAGCCACTGCGGTAAAGTGAGCCTCTACTCGGCTCCGTGCAGCCATGGTCTGTGTCCAGCTGCGCATCGCGCAATCACACGCGTTGGATTGGCTTAGGTTTTACAAATCGCAGCAAAGAAACTAAAATTTAAAGCACGATAATGGTGCACCAATTATGCAGATTCAACTGGCCGTTTGAAAAGGTAAAATGTACAGTTAACATCGGATGGATCAGCTGTCAGCTGCTGTCAGCTGCTGTCATCATGATAAAAAAGCTGAATGGAGCAGCGTGTTTAATTAAAATAACCTTGTTTTTCCCAGATAATTTTGCTCTAAAATGTTTTTGTTTATCTTTATGTAAGGTTATCTTTAGAATTTATTTTTCATGTTAATATATATTTGGTGAAACAAGAAATCTTATCTTTCTTTCTTTGAAATACAGTACATTATTTGGATGAATGGATGGATGGATGGATGGAAACCGACCAACCCACAAAAGCTTAATAAAAAAGACCTACAGCAAAGATAAGGCCTTTCTGCCCTGATGACACAAAAGTCATGTACACCTTGTGTGACATCTAAAATAAGTCTGTGCAGGAGCTTGGTGTGTGTAAAGCCTTATTTTATTTTGTTTTCCCCCTGTCTAACCTTCTTAGATGCAACATAAGCATCTCCTGAATTTACTCAACATCTTCAGCTATTATACAAACTTTTCCAGTGTCATCAACTTTATAAAGTGCATTCCTGTCCTGTAGGGGAGACCGGGTATGGTTGTAACACTTTTTGCTCCAGCACCTTTAACTCACAGAATTTTTGAGCTAGAGTTTTCAAACTTTTATACAAAATACCCACATTTGTTGACTACAAATGGCACCAATTCAAACCTCTGCAAGAATATCACAGACCTCATGAGTTCATGTCAAATACATGGTGGTCCTTTGTTACAACCACACTTGCTGGGGTAAGTTGTAACAATTAGACAAAATAAGCAAAAACAGAGGCCACACCATGTGATATGCTTCAAAAAGAGGTTTACTGAATTAAAAGAACAATACAAGAACAAAATGTCTCTCTCTCTTTCTGTGACTGACCATAACTCAAATACAGGTGGTCCCCGACTTACGAGCACATCGACTTACAACGTTCCGGACTTACGAGCTGACTAACGAACAGTAAAGTTGTACAGAACATACAGAAAATACAGCACTGGAATGTGTTTTTAGATGAAAGTGTGTTAGCTAACTGTTTGTAAACAAAGTTCTGTGCATGTTTATGAACCAGTACGTTTGTGTTGAAAAATGGGTGTTCGTAGTAGCGCTAGCATACATTTTCCAACTTAGTCGGGGACCACCTGTATACTGTTTGTGTGTGCATGTGTGTAAATTATTCTACTAGAACAATCTTCCTTAACATGTAGACCTATAATGCCTAAATATAATATAATGCCATATAAGGCCTAAATATGTGTTACAACCCACCCCAACCCTGTCAGCCATGTTTAGCTAGCTGTAGTAGCATAGTGGTTTGAAATTAGCACAGGAAAATGCATCTCATTTTGCCTGAGAAATTACACTTTCATCTAATGTAAGTTATATGGTTTTATCTGCAACAGTATAAGTACTAAACAAAATATAGTCATGGTCATAAACCTCTTTTATGTTGTGTGTGTGAAGCACCTTGATAACAGTTTATCTGGTTTTTTTTTTTTTCATTTAACCTTTATTTATACAGGCTAGCCTCGTTGAGCCACGGGGACTCATTTACAAGAGGGACCTGTCTCACTCACACCTAGGGTCAATTTTAGAGTTACCAATCAGCCTAACATGCATGTTTTTGGACTGTGGGAGGAAACCGGAGCACCCGGAGAAAACCCACGCATGCACGGAGAGAACATGCAAACTCCACCCAGAAAGGCCCCCAGACCGGGATTTGAACCGGGGACCCTTTTAACTGTGCTATATAAATAAAATTGACTTGACTTGACTACTGTAGTTGTGACCCTTATTTTTTGGGGTGGGCTGTAACAAAACAATTAACATTATTAATGTGTAAAACATGTCACAATAACATAAAATACAATTCTTTGTATTAATGTTGTTTTTTTAAAGATCAAAAGGAAGTTTGCCAGTAGGGGTGTAGGAAAAAATAGATTTTTTAAAGACTCTGGATTCTTAGTCCTGGCGATTCAGAATCAATTCTAAATGCTCCAAAATCAATTTTTAAACATGTTTAATTTTACCCTGATGCATGCTCAATAATCCAGGTACAAAAATCTAAAAAAGCTAAGTCTGGTATTCAGCTCAGTCTTAACACCCTCTCACAGTGGATGAACCAGTTTGCTGATGACAGCCGAAACCAGCTGCTCACATGATGGAGGACCATCAGCCTAACAATGGATCGTTAGCACCCTGATGGTTGTTTGCTATTCACAGAGGGCTGAGTGATACCAGCAATGACAGCATTATTGTCCCCCTCTTATAATGCTTGAGTTAAAGGTTACTACACTTTGGTAGGCTGAAGTCTGTTTTTGTCTGTATATTTTGAATTATTTGTATGTGATGGACTGGAGACCTGTCCAGGTGCCCTCCGCCTCTCGCACAGTGATGACTGGACATGGACACCAGTGAGCCCCATGACTCTTAAAGGAAGAAGTGGTTAAAGATGATGGATGGATGAATTATTTGTTCCTATATTTTTATTTTATTGTTTTAGAGGAATCCAGGCAACTAAGCTAACCTAATACAGTACTGGTAATTCAAGTTACAGCATTTAATGCATTCCTGTATTATTTGTTTGTATTTTTGGTATGAATATCAAATGATTCAAAAACTTTGATAAAGTACAGAACCTACAATTATTGTTTTAAATAAATGTTCTATTTGTTTACATTGTTGTTAATGTTTTCAGTTTAAAATTATTGTTTTAAATAAATGTTCCATTTGTTTACATTGTTGTTATTCTCAGTTTAAAATTATTGTTTCAAATAAATGTTCCATTGGTTTACATTGTTGTTTAATATTCTCAGTTTAAAATTATTGTTTTAAATAAATGTTCTATTTGTTTACATTGTTGTTAATGTTTTCAGTTTAAAATTATTGTTTTAAATAAATGTTCCATTTGTTTACATTGTTGTTATTCTCAGTTTAAAATTATTGTTTCAAATAAATGTTCCATTGGTTTACATTGTTGTTTAATATTCTCAGTTTAAAATTATTGTTTTAAATAAATGCTCCATTTGTTTACATTGTTGTTTATTCTTTTCAGCTTGTCAGTTACAAAGCTGAAACTAAATTTATGACCATTTTAATAGAAAAATCATTTTTGAATCAAAAATTGTTTCTGAATCGAAAAATTGATTTTGAATCGAATCGTGATACCAAAAATCGGAATCAAATCAATTCTCCAGACACTGAGAGATTCATACCCCTATTTGCCAGCAAAGCTGAAATTCTGCACACCTTCCTAGGCAGAGTCTGTGTTGACAGTCAGTTCTGGGGGTTGGGTTAACGCAAATTAATGTAAATGAACAGCAATTGTTAACACCCCCAGGTAATGCTTCTGGAATGGGGACATTCTTCTAAAGCTTTGAGGCCTGTTTTCTCCCTAATCTTATTTGCAGATTGCCAACATTGAAATGGCTGTATCTTCTTCATTTTTTTTTTGAGCGACATGTGTTTGGCATCATCGGATAGCTTAGAACCCACACTTTAAGATTCTGTAAATAACTCAAAATGACCCAGGGGAGACTTGTTCCTGGTTTTGCCACGGCCAGTCACATATATAACAATAGATAGATTGATAGATTGATAGATTGATAGTTTGATAGTTTGATTGATAGATTGATGGATAGGCTGATTGATTGATTGATTGATTGATTTATTGATTGGTAGATAGATAGATGATAGATAGATGGATAGATAGAAGGATAGATAGATACTTTATTAAGAGATAGATAGATACTTTATTAAGAGAAAAGACACATATATACGTACATACGGTACATACATAATGATAGATAGATAGATAGATAGATAGATTGATTGATACTTTATTAAGAAAAAGGACACATGAAATAATCAAAAAAGAAGTATCTAGCTCAAGATCTTTTTAACTTCTAGGCCATCTTGTCATCTTATCAGCCATGACAGCTGCAGGACAAAATGAAGGTTTGCCGTTTCTTGCAAGAGGCACATTGTCCTTTACTTGAATGGAAGGGCTGCATCAAGATGACATTTTCAGTCCACTGCAACAAACGGGGCAAATACCAGAAAAATACTTATCCAAACATCTCTGACAGCATGACTTACCCTTGAAGAATGTACATAAAATCAAATAAAGAAAAGTGGATGGCTAACATTTAAAAGCGGAACAGGCGAACGTCAATGGCCGTGAACTTTACTTGCATGTGTTGGAACATAAAAGGCCACATTTAAGTATTTATAAAAAAGTACAGCAATGAGAAATATCTGCACAGACTGAATCAAAAAATGTTGGGAAATCCCTACAGTTTATTTTATGGTTTTGTATAGTCTCGTATTCAAATGTGATTTCAGCAAATCAAGTGGGACTCCCTTTAAGGCTTAGTACATGGAGAGGAAGCCATGCAGTAGAGTCTACTGCATGGCTTCCTCTCCATGTACTAAGCGCTTCCAGGGAACCACCGG
Organism: Garcialebias charrua; assembly: GCA_038048925.1. Taxonomy (NCBI): domain Eukaryota; kingdom Metazoa; phylum Chordata; class Actinopteri; order Cyprinodontiformes; family Rivulidae; genus Garcialebias; species Garcialebias charrua. Next base: position 52,560 of record JBBPBX010007012.1, on the reverse strand, counting down.
GCACAGCAAATAGATAGGGGCAGATAGGGGCGCAGACCGCAGAAGGGTGGAACAGAATGTCACGTTTTGGATGCGTCAGCGTTTTTCCCCAAACGCTGACACAATAAATTAAATGTGGAACAATAGTTCAAAATAGTTCATAACTAAGGAACATTTTATTGCAAAAGTCCAACTTTATTATCAAATACAAATACTGTACACATATGAAAAAAATCTAAATGCCCTCTGGTATTGTTCTGGGGGCCGGACCAAATGTGGAGGCGGGCCGGATCCGTCCCGCGGGCTTTAGTTTGGGGACCACTGCAGTAGACTATGTGTTGTCTTAGCTATGGTGTTTGTTACTGTTTGGTGATTTAATTGTAAATGTCACAACTTACAGAATCATCTCAGGTATGTTAATTTAGGTTAGACTCTTAATGACATTGCATAAAATTCAATGAAATTTAGTCTTGGCGGAGTGCAAACTTACTTGAGTGCAAACACAGCAGGGTTTCCCTCATACAAGCGGGGCGCCCTGCTCGGTCAACAAAACCAAGCACCCCACCTACTAACCCCACACCCCCAGTTGATAACTGTTGGTATTGATGTAGCGTAAGGCGCAATACATACGTGCTAGCAAAAATGCTACTGATGTACTACTCGGCTCAGCTCCCCCGTCGACAATTACCGGCAGCAACATAGTGCTAAATACAGATGTGACACACCACCCCACACCCCCATCGATAAAAAAAACAAACAGCAATGACATAGCGGTAGGCGGGCCACACAGACGTGACTCCGTTCTGTTCCCCCCGGTCAACAAAAAAATAAAATACGACAAGTGCCCTGCCCCATCAAGGGAACTGATCTAGGGGAAACACTTCACAGGAATCGGACAATTAGCTTCTTCTTAAAGGAAATATCAAAAGCTGATTCAGTGGAGATTGTTCATAAGGTGGCTGATTACGCAATGCAGCTTCCAACTTTATGCTCCTTGTAGTGGTGTCTCACTGGGCTGCTATTGTTGGCGACTATGTACAGTAATTGGAAAATCAAATACTGTAGTGAGAAAAGTATGCTGGAATTACAAGAGCTAAATTGAGACTGGCTTGAGGCGAGTTCCAAATGCTTAGAACAAGCCTGGCTATTTTGAGAGAAAGTTTGATGCTCAATTATTTCCTCCAACGTGTTCAAAATTCTTAACCTTCAAAACAGTTTTGGACTGTTGCAAATGCTGTTTTCAGTTTGTAGCCAGCAGTCACAGCACAGTGAGATTTTGGCTTTAAGCAACAAATTCCTAACTCAGCATTTTAGGTTTCTTGTACAGTAGTTAGAAAAAATTGTTTTTATGGATTTTTTTAAACAGTTTTCAGTTCCATTCATCCATGCACCTATCCATCCCTCCTTCCCTTCAATTTTTTTCAATTTTACAGGGACACGTAGAGACAAATGAGACAAACAAGCATTTACTCTCTCTCTCACACATAGGGACAATTTAGAGTTACCAATCAGCCTAACTTGCTTGTTTTTGGTTTGTGGGAGGAAAACATAGTACCTGGAGAAAACCCACACGTGCTTAGAGAACATGCAAACTCCACCCAGAAAGGTCCCTGGCCGGGATTCGTTCCAGCTACCTTCTCGTTGAGAGGCGTTAGCTCTACCAACTCTGCCACCGTGCCGCCAAGATTCAGTTTTAGCTTACAAATTGGAAAAAAAGAAACTAAATATATAATTGTATATTGCAATTATATATTTTCATTTTGTCATACAGCCCCCCCATTCATTTTTCTTTATCAACCTGTTTATTTCAAAAGTAAAACATGTTCATCATAGTAAAGAAAAAAGGTGTGTTTTATATGGCAAAATAAACCCAACTTTTTAATATTAAAAGCACATTTTTATGTTCATTTTAACTATTGCTTTCTTGTTGCAGGTTACAGTGCAATCAAAATTATCTATGTCAAAACAGCCTTACAGTATATGAAAAATTACAGAGCAGGTTAATTAATATTTCTGAATATAAAAAATACAATAGACTTTTCACGACTATCTCAGACTTGTATGCGTCCCATCAAGAAAATTGAAATCTTCGGTTTTGACAGATTGTCAACAATCCAATATTATCGTCTTCCTCTCCTAATAAAAAAACTATAAATCTTCAAACTGAGCAGTCGGTCTTTTTGGGTGTGAAAATATTAGATTTTTTAAAAGAGTGACTGATTTCAAAATTGACAGGAAGTGGCAATTTGTAATAAGAAGTGAGACATTCATTAAGTGGCGGTTTATCAAATCAGTGCTTTTAGTGAAAAATAAAGATGTGAGAAATGTTCAAATAACTAAAGGATTCAAGGTTCTTTATTGTCATTCGCATCACTTGTGGAACATGAGGTGGAACGAAATTATGCACTCAAGGTTCCAGTTACACCCAAAAATAGCAAAATATAAAGTATAAAAAGAAACAGTTTTCATTCATTCAACCTTTATTTAGGCAGGTTAATCCCAGTGAGCCTCGAGGACTCATTTACAAGAGAGACCTGGAGTATATAAGGGTCTAAGATATACGCTAAACACTAATAATGTAAAATAATATGGTATATTAAACAGCAGCCTGAACATGAGTTTGTAGTGAGCAGATGGGTATGAATACAGCAGCATAAAGACAAGAGATCAGCAGCATGGAAAATGAGCAACACAGATAAGTTGCATATCACTAATTAAAGCATCATTACAGATTTAGATTAATTACATTACAGATTCAATTTAGTGTTCTTGTATTTACTATAACTATTGCCCTCTACCATGAAAAGTTGTGTAATTGCTTGTTTGTTCACATTTGTCTGTTAGCAAATATCTCATGAAACAATGCATGGATTTTGATGAAACTCCAAGTAATTATTGGCTGTTCTGTACGTCTACAACTAAGAAAGATGGTCAATTACGTGAAACTTGACTAAGGTCAATTAAGACGATTAAAGATGGTCGTGACAGCTTATCAACCTTATCAAACACAAATACTGGATGTGATAATTTAGTCACTTTTACATAAATTGAGCTAAGGTTTGGTGTTGTAGTAGCTGAAAGTTATCCACAGCATAGCACTAACTGGTCTTGATGATACTTTGTTTAAAATTCATTCATCTAAGGATGTGGGTGCCGGGTATACACACATACCTGTATATATCCTTGGGTGTCTTGAAAGGCGCTTTTAAATAAAATTATTATTATTATTATTATTATACATTCCTTTAACGAATGTTTGGTTATTTAGCTTTTTTTTTTAAAGATTCACATTTGTCCTTTTTCTTTCTTCGGTTTTTGCTTCCACTCAACCTGGGTTTGTGAATTATTTGCTTGAATCCATATGGCCCCAGGGGGCCTTCAGGGGTCCCGAGGCAAAGATCAGGCCATGGCGATCCAGAACTAAGAAGAGTGTTTTCCCAGCTTTACGGGCCGGGAGGTTCAAGCAACAATAACAACATGTGCTGGGATCACACACTGTGTGCTCTGGGAAACTTAAGTCAGCTGAAGGAGTAAAAAAAACAATATTAGTTAGCATAGTTCCATGACTGGGACTGTGGGCAGGATGTCCACATTTAGTCAATCTTAAACGGGCTTGCTCCTAAAGAAAATGGCAGCGGGAGCGTTGCACCCTTAAACACTGTTGGTTTGTATACAGACTCATTAGTAGTCAGGTGGTGTTTCAGTGGCCTCCTTGCTAACATGCTAACACCTGCGATTCTTGTAAAGTGTTGAATTATTGATGAGTCTTAACTCGCTATCGATGTTTGCTTCTGGAGTTGCAGTATCCTTTTACCTGCTTGGACTGAACGTTCTCAGCCTGTTTGTGGTCGGCAGACGCCATACAGGGTTGGCACCTGCTTTAGTTACACAATCAGTGGTTCTTTGAAATGACAGCAACAAACTCATGCTGAGTGGCCTGTCTGGAGAATATTTTGGTTTCTTTATCCTTGACTTTTACAGCTGTTGCTAATTTGCACAAAATCCAAAGAAAAGCACAAGCTGTTCATGACGTCAGCTTTACTAGTCAAAAACAAAAAGGACTGGAGACCTTTAAACTCTTGACCAGATTGTGCAGACTTAAATGTCTGCAAGATAAGTTGATAGATTCTCAAGGCACTCCGGATTGCACCAAAGTTCATTGTCGTCAGTTGTTCTGTTTTTTGGACATTATTGTCGATATCAAAATGTGCTAAACTCGAAGGTGACCATTTTACAGGAGCAGCAACATTGTAGGTTGTTAGGTTCTTAGAAATTAATGAACAGTTACTAAGTTTAGTTACCGTACTAAGTTTAGTTCAACTCTATTCAATTCAGTTTATTTATATAGCACCAACTCACAGCAGAAGCTGTCTCAGGGCACTGTACAAAAGCATTCACTTGCATACAAATGCCAATTAGTAAAGTTCTCTAAGGAAGCCAGCAGACTCGTTGAATCTTCACTTTGTCACAGTCTCCCATCCTGAGCAAGCACAAAGGCAACAGTGGAAAGAAAAAAACTCCCTTTTAACAGGAAGAAACCTCCAGCAAAACCAGACTGATGGACAAGCGGCCATCTGCTTCGACCGGCTGGGTTTGAGAGGACAGGAAGGAGAGACAAACAAACACAGAATGGTAGGTCCAGATATAGGTGCAGGTGTATCCCCTATTGGAAGAAAGACAACACATGTCATGGGTAGAAAAAATATAAATACAAAACAGGTTGAGCAGAGTAAAGACAGCAGCAGAGTGAAGAAATGTGATCAGTCTGTCCTCCTTGAGTCTAAGTCTATAGCAGCATACAGTGAGTGAGGGATAGCTCAGGAAACCCAATCCAACACTAACCAAAAGGAAGGTCTTAAGCCCAGTCTTAAAACTGGACAATGTGTCAGCCACAGACAGAAACTGGAAGTTGCTTCCACAAGAGAGGAGCCTGATAACTGAAAGATCTTCCTCCCAGTCTTCTTTTGGAAACTCTAGGAACCACAAGTAAACCTGCAGTCTGAGAGCAAAGTGCTCTGAATGGAAATTATGGAACAATAATATCTGTAATATAAGATGGAGCTAGGTTGTTGAGAGCTTTGTAGGTTAGAAGTAATATTTTGAATTCAATTCTGAATTTGACAGGGAGCTAATGGAGAGAAGCTAAAACTGGAGAAATATGGTCTCCTACTAACTCAGTCAACACTCTTGCAGCAGCAATTTGACTCAGTTTGGATGATTCCAGGCGGTCAGATTTTTCATAAACTATGCATCCAATATGCATTTGGTCTAAAAACATCAAGGCTGAAATCAAAGTTTAATTTGAAAATAAGTTTGTAGACAATGGGTGGCTTTGGCTGAGTGGTTAGAGCAGTCGTCCTCCAATGCAAGAGTTGGGAGTTCGATTCCTCTAGCAGTCACATGCCAAAGTGTTCCTGGGCAAGACACTGAACTCCTCATTGCCTCCGATGTGTCCCCATCAGTGTTTGAATGTGATCTGATTAGTCTCTTTATAATTATTTGTTCAATTAGCTTTGTATAGATCTAGTAGAGTGCTGTATGGATGGGTAAATGAGGGCACAGATTGTAATGTACCGTAAAAATCTTTGAGTATCTTGAAAAGATAGAAAGGCGCTATACAGTATAAGTACAGTCCATTTACATCAAAGCCTTACAATACATATCAAATGGTTGTTTGTGTTCAATCAAAAGTTGCCAAAGAAAAGGGGAAATGGTCAATGTAAAGCTTGATCCTGAAATCCCCCCGTTTCAAGCAATCTCTTAAATCTCACTGGACTGCAATTGTTGGTGACAAATTATGACAGTCTTTCTCCAAAATGTCTTAAAACATTTGTAAGGGGTCTCAATTTTGAGCATCTTCTAAATATTTTGCAGAAGATATTCTCTCTTCAAATAGTCACAAAATCAATGCAGGTACCTGGAATCCATCTTTATTTAGTTTCAGTGGGTCAAGAAGTGTGAGAAATGAGATAACTCTTGACAAGATTTGGAGATTGATTAAACCAAGTTGTGACTGGAGACAAAAATCAAGAATAAATTGTGATCAAATTGACACAATTAAGACACAGACTTAATTGTGGCAAATACATTTGTATTCATTTGCAGGAATGTTGCGTGAATGTCATTATTTGTACCGGTAGTTATAGTCCCAACTCAATATATTCCCAATGAAAATTAGCATATTTTCTTGAAGTCTTGTTACCAACTAGTCGCCAAGACTTATTTAATGGCAAAACAAGACTTTCTGGTTTGTTATACACAGTTCAACATGTATGGCATACAAAATAAAATTCCCTTTTTACAGATTTACCTACCAATTAAATCTGTTTATCTTCATATTAGCCAATATTCTCTTCCTTCCAGCTCTCAACTGAATAAAGTCATTGAGTTCTTTGACACACTGGTGTTTTAACCACAATTGTGAGGTTTTAAATCTGTTTTAAAGTCCGTGTTTGTACTGTCTGACACTGTACATATTCAGTTGTGTGTGTTGGATAGAAATTAAGTTTGAGCACTAAAGTGCTTGGGCAAAAGGGGTCAGAGGTATTCTAGACTAAACAAACTCTGTGACTAGACTCAGTGTTGAAATTGTGTGTATTGCTCAATTGGAAAGAAACAACTCCTAATTCAAAGGTTTGGGACAGCTGGATCAGAACAAAGGCTACAACAGCTGCTTCGTTTTTCAGCTGCTGGCCTTGAACAGGCCTGCTGACCCAAACTCTGCATACAGTACTCGACTGACGCAAAACATTGCCCAACTTTAAAAATAACAGCACTAGAATCACAACTGCTCACGAAAAAAACCTGATCACTGCAAAGATAAGTGAAAATTTCAGTCTGTTTTTTTTTTTATTACTATTTTTATTTAACCTTTATTTATTTGAGATAGTCTCATTGAGTCACAAGGACTCAATTTCAAGAGAGACCTGTTTTGGGCAGCTATGTACCAGATCAGTTAAGGATTAGGTGCCTTTCTCAAGGACACAACATCATGTAGGCATGGCAGGGAGTTGAACCTGCAACTTTCTGGCCCCAAGCTGCCCTACCTCTATACCACAGCGGCTGTTAGTCCTTCATCTTCATCTTCGTCACAAACGAAACACTAATAGCACCTACACGAAAACAGTCTAATCATTACACCAGTCTTGGCCTCCCTTCACTGGCTACCGGTTCATCTTCGAATCCAATTCAAAATTCTCATGTATGTCTACAAATCGCTGAACAGTCTCGCCCCCGCCTATCTCTCGGATCTGATACACCCATATGTCCCTCCACGTGCTTTGAGGTCAGAGGATCAGGTACTCTTAATAGTTCCAGAAACTCGCCTTAAGCGCAGGGGTGACAGGGCGTTCTCTGTAGCAGGCCCAAGACTCTGGAACGAGTTACCGCTGCTCATCAAACAGGCCCCCTCCCTCTCGGTTTTCAAATCCCGGTTAAAAACTCACTACTACTCCATTGCTTTCAATGCCAGCTGATTTGTATTGGATCGTTTGATTTATGATCTGCAATGTTTTTATGTTTTTCGTGTTGTACTTCATTGTCTGTGTTGCCTGTTGCGTGTTTGTTTGTCCAGCACTTTGGTGTGGACTTGTTCCTGTTTAAAGTGCTTTATAAATAAAATGGTATGGTATGGTATGGTATCTTGGCAAGACTCAATAACCGTGTTTCCATCCATTTTCATTTCGAATTTTGAGCTAATTTTTGAAATCTCGCAAATATGTAAATACAAATTAATGCGAAGCAGAAGTGTTTCCATCAACTGGCTTGAATCGCATCTACCGGGCCACGCACAGCGTCATTACGTCAGACGTCAGCGTCATTACGTCAGACGTCAGCGTTACGCATGTCTACAGTAAACAGGAAGTAGCGGTTGAAAACAGAACCCGGCCACACATCTCGTCAAAATGGAGAGAATATTTCAGGTACGTGTTGCTATCGGGCAAGTTGTATTTATTCTGTCATGCCAACTAGTTTTAGCGATGTTACATGTTGTCCGGAGCGGAAACAGCTGAACGTCACGTGACGTGAATGTTCGCTACGTCAGAAATGAGTCGGAAAATGTGTTTCCATCTGTCGTTTAGCGCATCTCAAATCCCAAAAACCACCTCAAGCGAGCGTATAAACTTTTTAGCGTAAAAAAAATGAACAAATTTAATAAACATAAACAACATGTTGTCCGGAGCGGAAACAGCTGATCAGTCACATGACGTGAATGTTCGCTACGGCAGAACTGAGTCGGCAAATCTGTTTCCATCTGTCGTTTTGCGCATCTGCTCATTTTCGAAGATCCCAAAAACCACCTCAAGCGAGCGTATAAACTTTTTGGCGAATTTGAGGAAGTAAATTCGGATTTTGCCGTTTCCATTAAGCTTTTCTGCTGCGATACTTCAAAATGCGCATCTAGAAACCTTGATGGAAACACGGCTAATGAAACACAATTAAAACTTTCTCATGAAGTAGAATCAACAATAAAACCACCAAGCTTATCACCTTTAGTTTTCATTATGGTTAAATAATTCTTTAAAAAATTTTTTTTAAAGATAAGATATAACTTTATTGATCCTGCAAACTGCTACAGTAGCAGCAAGCTGTAGCATTTATGGTGCCTTTTTATGGGGAACTTCCTGCAGTAATATCATACTTCAGCCAGAATAATCATGTATCGCTCAATTGATGTCAATGTCTATGATTTAAAGTCTATAACAATGCTTGCATGAAAATGACAGTCAAAAATTCAAATCAAAATGGTGGAGTGCGCTTACGTTAGCTTGTCACTTCTGTCACATAACACGTCAGCAGAAGCAAGACATGATCAATCAATAGATTGCTTTTTGAGAAGGTTATTGACTATACATCTAGACGTAACAGTCCGCTTTCTTTTGTTGTGGAGAATTGAAGCCACAAGATCCAGTTTTCCGGGCTCCGCCATATTGTAATTTTTTCATTCAACCTTTATTTAAACAGGTTAGTCCCATTGAGTCATGAGGACTCATTTTCAAGAGAGACCTGATAAATCTACAGCTAAACTATGTGCTGGACTTGTGAGAGGAAAAATAATCGCGCCAAAATGACATATCAAACTTTTATAGAGCAAAACTTAGTTTTACACTTTGTTTATTCCAGTAGGTGAAGGGGAATTTTAATTTTACAAGAATTTTTTTTTAACAAAAGGAAAGACCGTTTTTTTCTGATATGCAACAATTTTTTTGATATGCAACACATACAAGGAACTTTGTTTAGTGAACATTTTATTAATCCAGTGTTTCCCCTACCATTATACAAGCAGGGTGCCCAGCCCCGTCAACAGAACCAAGAGTCCCGCCTACCAAGACCCTGCCCCTTGTTAACAACTATCTGTGTTGATGTAGAATGGGGTGCAATACAAATGTGCTAGCAAAAGATGTCACTGATGGTCCGCTCCGCCCCATGATAAAAATTGGCAGGAACGTAGCGCTAAGCTAGCAGGTGGGCAATATAGTCGTGACTCAAAACTTTTTTCTTTCTCTATATCTCACCTCTTCATTGCCTTGCCTGGCTTAAAGCCATTTAGGAGACACAGTCTTCGTGCTTTTGTTGCCTTGTCAGCTACACTGACTGCTGATAATGAGAAGGGACATATGTGGTGGGGAGCAGCATGGCGATAGTCAGACAAGAGGCTGGCCGTCACATCGAAGCCAAGCCTGATTGTGTGATAGTGGACATCAAGTGCAAGACAAGTCCCGCTAACTAACATAAAGAGGGTGTTTTCCATCTAAATCTGCTCTTAAAACCTGAATTATTGTATTTATTTAAAATCCGTCCTGCCTACTGGAAGGGAATTTGTTTCCCAGTTGGAGCTAAAATCAACACAAAGTCCCATTGAGTGGGATTCTCAGTAAATGACTGCTTCATTGTTCCACTCTGGAGATTGGCTAAGCCACAAAGCTGTCGAGGTTATGTTTAGAAAAGCTGTTTGTGACTGTGACATTCTTCCTGGCCAAAGTGTTATCAGTTCCACTGTAATCTGTCCCCCCCAAAAAAAGCCTTTATCTCCAAACTGACTGAAATCTACTCAACACTTCGTTCTTCTTTGGGTTCAATATTGATTAATTTATTTGTCTGGGTTGAACTTTTGTCACCGTCAATGGCTTGTGTAGTTTTTGAATTATTGTAGAAGCAGGAAAAAAAATTAAAACATGACCGTTTCACTTGGAATTTAATGGCCAAGTGGTAAATTGCTCAGTTTAAATGTCTAACAATGCATTTATTGGTTGATAAGAGTTAATTGCAGTAATACGTCTAACAGGCCTTTTGATAGAACATCAGTGTCTAACTTGTGAAAATTTGCCGGTTAGTATTTTTGTTGTTGTTGTTGTTGTTGTTGCGCAAACAGCAGTTTATTGATCATCTTTAAGTTACAGGTTTCTTACTCAAGTTTTTGACACTTTTTCTCAGTTAATTGATAATTAAAAAAAAAAGTCTGGTAGATTAGAATCTTATGTTTTATCGCTAATAATTCTTGTAAGTGTGCTGAATTGTCGTTTCGCTTGTTAGGATTTGTTCATGCTTCTTCTCTGCAAAGTGCTGGTGAAGATTCTCAGTCGTCCAGGACATGATGAAATCAAAAAAGGCGTTCAATACAGGATCAACTGGACTTTATTTGTTGCAGAAAACGTTTCGACTTCTGTCCAGAAGTCTTTTTCAATTCTGAATGGAAGCTGTGAGAACGAGAAGTTTTATACAGGCTTACAAGTCACGCACCAACATATGAAATTGGAAACTGAGATAACACCACAAATTAACTAACATGCCCATTCTATTTAAATTGACAAAACGACACATCCCAGCTTAACAAAGGGGGGTTTGTAACACATACATGTAAATTGAAAGATCACACCTTAAACAGTAGGAGGTTCCCTTGAGGTCTCTGTTAGAAGACACAAAACTGTATGTAAATTGACAAACAATTAACAATTGTTTGTCAATTTACATACAGTTTTGTGTCTTCTAACAGAGACCTCAAGGGAACCTCCTACTGTTTAAGGTGTGATCTTTCAATTTACATGTATGTGTTACAAACCCCCCTTTGTTAAGCTGGGATGTGTCGTTTTGTCAATTTAAATAGAATGGGCATGTTAGTTAATTTGTGGTGTTATCTCAGTTTCCAATTTCATATGTTGGTGCGTGACTTGTAAGCCTGTATAAAACTTCTCGTTCTCACAGCTTCCATTCAGAATTGAAAAAGACTTCTGGACAGAAGTCGAAACGTTTTCTGCAACAAATAAAGTCCAGTTGATCCTGTATTGATTGCCTTTTTTGATTTCTCTGCAAAGTATTTGTTTTTGTTCTTCTAGCTCAGGGGTTCTCAAACACTTTGGGTTCAGGGACCCCTTACAGGAGAGAGTAAGTTTCAGGGACCCCCTTCATAACGCTCGTGTTTATTAAATAATTGTCTTCAATTTGTTTCTTTAATGCAAAGGAAATATTTGTGTAACATAAATACTTAACCTGTTCTTTAAAAGTGTTAATACAATTTTTATACTTTTAAACATGGGGTATTTTTCATTCAATTTAATTAACAACATTTTTTATTTCAACTTCCAAAAATTACAGTTTTGAGAAAATTAACAGCATCAAAACCACTTAAAAACTTTACCTATTCACTTACTGATCATAATACAGTAAATGGATTGTTACTTCTTTAATTTATTACTTAAAACTAAAGAGAATCATAACAGCAGTAGTCATACCAAGTAAC
>JBBPBX010007012.1:17193-35465 GCA_038048925.1 Garcialebias charrua | reverse complement strand
CTAGAACTAACTAAGAAAAACATCAACTAGTAATACACTAAGCTTAATATAGTGGGAATAAACAGCAGCACGAACATGAGTTTGTATGAGCAGATGATCACAGATGAACACAGATGAACACAGCGACAAGAAAACAGATCAGCATCAGTATGATGTGATATTTTGCAGTGTTTATATTTTTTATTTTTATTTTTTTTTATTTATTCATGAGTCTAACAGCCTCAGGGTAGAAGCTGTTCCTCAGTCTAGTGGTTCTACACTTGATGCTCCTCAACCTCCGTCCTGAGGGGAGTGGGGCAAAGAGTGAGTGTGCTGGATGAGTGAGGTCTTTCATGATGCAGGTGGCTCTTTTCCTGCATCTGGAGGTGTAAATGTCTGTGATTGTGGGGAGACTGACTCCAACAGACTTCTGTGCAGCCTTCACCACTCTCTGCAGAGCTTTCCTCTCTTCAACTGTGCAGCCTCCATGCCACACGTTGATGCTGGAGCAGTATAACTAAGGGATACCTCAGGAAACCCAAGCCAACCCTATATAGTTTCTGGGTGGAGTTTGCATGTTCTCTCCGTGCATGCGTGGGTTTTCTCCGGGTACTCTGGTTTCCTCCCACAGACCAAAATATGCATGTTAGGCTGATTGGTAACTCTAAATTGACCCTGGGTGTGAGTGAGACAGGTCCCTCTTGTAAATGAGTCCCCGTGGCTCAACGAGGCTAGCCTGTATAAATAAAGATTGAATAGGATTTATGAAAAAGAAAAGTCTTAAGCCTTGTCTTAAAAGTGAACAGGGTATCAGCCTCACAGAATTAGGTTTAAAGAAGCAGAAACAATAGGAAATCAGCTATAAAAAAAGCTAAAATTAGCAAAAAGCATAAGCAATAGGCAAAATGTAGAAAGAAGCTTAACCTACGAGAAGGAAGTGACAAGAGCTAAAATGAGCTCATAAAATGTGGAATAAGGTGAAAAAGCAAAAATTATCTTTAAAACAGCTAAATAGTAGCTGAAATAGCAGAAAAAGCTGAAACTAGCTGAAAAAAGCTGAAAGGAGCATAACAAGCTAAAATTAGCAGAAATAAGTTAATTAGGCTGAAAGTAGCAGGAATTACCAAGAAAACCTTGAATTTATCTGAAAAAAGCTGAAATTAGCTAAAAAAAATCTAAAAAAGCTAGCTGAAATTATAGAACAAGTTTAAATTAGAAGAAAGCAGAAAGAACACATTTGCCCAATTAGGCTGAAAGAAGCAAAAATGAGCACAAAATGTAGAAGTTATCTGAAAAGAGCTCAAATTACCTGAAAACATGTAAAATTAGCTTTAAAAAAGGCATAGAGAAGCTGAAATTGCCAGAAGAAAGTGGAGAGAGCACATTTTTCACGAATTAGGCTGAAAAACATTAAAATTAGTGCAAAAAAGTGGAATTAGCTGAAAAGCCTAAATTAGCATAAAACAGCTAAATAGTAGCTGAAATAGCAGAAAAAGCTTAAACTTGCAGAAATAAGCTGAAAGGAGAATATCAAGCTGAAATAAGCAGAAAGAAGTTTGAAGAAGCACAAAAATGTTCTAGTTAGCCAAAATAATCTGAAAGGAGCACAAAACTGCTGAAATTAGCTAAAAAAAATCTAAAAGGTAGAACAAGCTTAAATAAGAAAGCAGAAAGAACTTGTTTACCTGATTAGATTGAAAGAAGCAGACATGAGCACAAAAATTGTAGAAATTATCTGATTAAAGCTGAAATTAGCAAAGAAAAAAAACCCTGAAAAGTAGCTAAAACAGCAGAAAGAAGCTTAAATTACCAGAAGTGAAGCAATCATATATTTTTTACTGAATTAGGCTGAAAAAAGTTGAAATGAGTGTAGCCAATGTGGAATTAACTGAAAAAGCTAAAATCAGCTCAATAGTAGCTGAAATAACAGAAAAAGTTGAAACTTGCAGAAATAAGCTAAAAGTAGAATAAAGCCCCCCAGTATGCTCCCACGTACATCCGTTCACGCGTACGTACGCGCGTACTGTACGCAGAGAGTTCAGACATCATGCTTGAGTATCCACCCTGAGCAGCTGCAGCACAGCTCCACAGACAAGGAGAGTTTACCGGTACCTACGGGAAAAATTGAGGTCGCTGATTGGTCATTTGCTGACACGCCTACTGAATTGATTGACAGGTTGGAAGAAAAAAAAGGCAAGAGCTGGCAGCTCCAGCCGCAGCGGTGTTCTGTGTTTATACGTTAATAAAAAGTTCCACAAAAAAAAAGCAGGGAGCGCTGGTCCTGCAGCCCACACATCAGACCAGCCCACCAGGAAATCTCCAGAACCTCCCGCAGCCACGCTGGACCTGAGTTTAATTCGCTCGTGACAAATTTGTTCATTTCTCATAATTTCAGTCATTGCATCAACGGAGGAGGAAGAGATCACTTGCCTTTTGGCACAAAACAAAACAAAAGAAAAGAAAAGGCCAGATCAGGGATGAAGAAGGGGAATTTAATACATTGGTGTCACATACAAAACAGTCCGGCGCCGGGCAGTTTATTGTGCGTTTGCGCACGTGGTTGTAAAAATTGAGTTTTGTGCTTACATGCCCTTGCGGGGGTACCCTTGTACCTCCATGTACGTACGTGCGTACCTCTGCGTATGGACGTACGCGGGAGTATACTGGGGGCTTAAAGCTCCACTGACATCATCTTTTAACTTTTCAAAAAATGGCACAACATATACAAATATTAAGATTGACCCCTGACCGTTTTTGCCAAAATAATGTTAAATGAATGAAAATTTCTCTCAAGAACAGTTTAAAATTAGCGCTGTTTTTTTACACGGTAAATACGGGTTTTCCGGTCACGTGTTTGTGACGTCAGATAAAGGAATTTGCTCCAAGCGCACATTGAATACAATGTAGAAAATATAAACGCATCCGTCGAATTTAGCCATCTAAAACTGTAGATATTAGAGATTTAGCTCCAGTTCGTGAAGCAGAAGTTATTTTGAGTGATAAAAAACAAGGAGCAATGTTTCATTTCTCCGTGTTGCTTGTTGTTATTTCAGGAAATGTTGCACTTTCATGAATTGAGCACCAGATGTCAGCAAAGCTACCGTGAACTCTTACAGAGCTCTGTAATGGAGAAATATCTAAACATATCCGTCGAATTTAGCCATTTAAAACATCAGATATTAGCGATTTGGCTTAAGTCCATGAAGTAGAAGTTATTCTGAGTGATAAAACACAAGGAGCAATGTTTCATTCCTCCGTGTTGGTTGTTTTTATTTCAGGAAAGGTTTTACATTCATGAAGTGAGCCCTTGGCTGACATCTGGTGCTCACTGCAAGAATATGCAACATTTCCTGAAATAAAAACAACCAACACGGAGGAATGAAACATTGCTCCTTGTGTTTTATCACTCAGAATAACTTCTACTTCATGGACTTAAGCCAAATCGCTAATATCTGATGTTTTAAATGGCTAAATTCGACGGATATGTTTAGATATTTCTCCATTACAGAGCTCTGTAAGAGTTCACGGTAGCTTTGCTGACATCTGGTGCTCAATTCATGAAAGTGCAACATTTCCTGAAATAACAACAAGCAACACGGAGAAATGAAACATTGCTCCTTGTTTTTTATCACTCAAAATAACTTCTGCTTCACGAACTGGAGCTAAATCTCTAATATCTACAGTTTTAGATGGCTAAATTCGACGGATGCGTTTATATTTTCTACATTGTATTCAATGTGCGCTTGGAGCAAATTCCTTTATCTGACGTCACAAACACGTGACCGGAAAACCCGTATTTACCGTGTAAAAAAACAGCGCTAATTTTAAACTGTTCTTGAGAGAAATTTTCATTCATTTAACATTATTTTGGCAAAAACGGTCAGGGGTCAATCTTAATATTTGTATATGTTGTGCCATTTTTTGAAAAGTTAAAAGATGTCAGTGGAGCTTTAAGCTCAAATGACATTAGCAGAAAGAAGTTGGAAGAAGCTCAAAAATGTAGTTAGCCGAAATAATCTTAAAGGAGCACAAACCAGCTGAAATTAATAAATGGAAGTTGGTTCCACGAGAGAGGAGCCTGATGACTTAAAACCTCTGCCTCCCTTTCTACTTTTGGAAACTCTAGGAACCACAAATAAACCTGAACTCTGAGAGCAAAGCGCTCAAGGAAAATATGGAACAAGAATACATTTAACACACAACAGAGCTTGGTCATTGAGAGCGTCGTGCGAGAGAAGAGGGCTACGTGATTGTTATAAACTTCAGTTGTCTTACATAAAGCTTCTTCATTGTTGTGCTTGCAGGACGGAAGAGAGCAGTATGAGTTGGCTGCGACCTCGGAACAGGGCGGCAAGAAGAAGGGGAAGGGGAAAGGGAAGAAAGAGAAGGATATGGATGAACTGAAGAAGGAAGTGGATTTGGTAAGTGTTGAGGCTTCCCTTTTGTTTTTCAATCAGCGCAGGACGTCTTCCTCTGATTGGCCAGTCTCGTACTTGTATCATCCCTTGCACCTCAATGATCACTAGTCATTTCTCATTGTTAAATATATCACCAACATAACCTGTAAAAAGCTTTACATACACTATACTGGTTTTCCTCTTACTTTTTGCTAATGTTATCATTTTCTTCCACCACTCACCACCATTGCACCTATCATTCTTGCCGTAAATAATTTTACAGCCAAGGCTTTGATCTTGGACTGGTAGTGGTGGAAAAAAAGGTCAGCACACAATGGGCTGCAAACATTGCCATCTTTCTTTTTTTCATATTGAACCCACACATGCATAGAATATGAACACATGAGCTGATTCCACCTTATCTTTGTGTCCTTGTAGGACGACCACAAGCTGACGCTGGATGAGCTCAATCGTAAATATGGGACAGACCTCACCACTGTGAGTAAAAGAAGTTGTTAAAGGTGTTTCTTTTTAGAGATCGTACCAGGAATGTGCTGCATTTGTAGCTTTAAATATCGCACAGGGTCGCGTGCTTGCTAGTAGCAATCTGATCCAGTTTTTTTAAAGAGCATTTATCGTAGAGATCAGATGAGATCGGATATTAGGAGCATGAAGGCTGCTCGTTGCTGTTAACGTCACCTTTTCCACTTTGGTCTGATCGATGACATTCAGTTCATGAATAGTTTATTAGGCTGAGTTCAATTTAGTAAATGTTCTGATGAAAACCTTGAAAAGAAGTTTTGAAATTTTAAGTTTATAACAAAAGTCTTTATGCTTTGTATTTGTTTAAACATAAATATAATAATTTTGAAATTAAAACCGTTAACCCCCATGTTTCCATCAAACTTTTCTACGACGAGCGTCCATTCACCCAATTCTTCCTTTCCGGGCTGTGGGGGGTCACTGGCGTCTATATCAACCTATAATGCTCATGGTACCTATGATTCAAAATCGACCCCGCTTTAGAATAGTCTTGGCAGCCACCCCAATGTATAGGATTTGATTTTCTTGGGTATTACCAATAAGGATAGATTCATGTTTGCCAGATCCCTAGCCCTGTGTCCCAACCCTTATTGGGGACTGCTTAGTATAAGACATCCACCTATTATTATCCACCTAACAAGGGTTTCCTAACTTTATATCTTACTCTTCTGTCAACTTTAATGCAGCCTGAACTGCCCGAAAGAGTGGCTGGAGACTTTGGAAAAAATTGCAATTGTTTTTTAAAGGAAGTTAATTCCTCAATGAGGTTTGGGCTCAGAATTTGGGTTCTTTTCTGACCTAACCCATACACAACAGACCACACAGCACACCAAAATAATTCAATTCAGAAATACTTTATTAATCTCAAAGGGAAATTATTTGTTGTTGTAACTCGTTATCCTCATTTCATTAAGAGATGTTATAGATTCTGATGGCTGTAGGCTGGAAGGATCTCTTGTAAAGGTCCATCCCACAATGGATCCTAAGAAACTGGCTGCAGATGCCGTCCGTTCCGTCCACCCAGACTCTGTTGGCCTCTCAGTTCTCTTGCGCTGCAGGACCGCCCAAATGCCTTGCAGAACTCCTCCCAGAGCGATGGCCAGTCCTCCCAGCAGTCTCCTGAGCTCCTCGTCGCTGTGGACGGCCAACTGTAGGTGCTGAGGGACGATCCTGTCTTTCCAATGTCATGAGCCGTGTTTCCTGCTGATTCAGGATCTCAGTGGTCAGGCACTCGAGCACAGCTGGCAGGTAGATGAGAATGCGTCCACAGAGCATCCTTTCAACTCATCTGAGATTTGGGGCTGTAGCTGAGATATTATTTGAGTTTTTGAGATATTAATCAGCTGCTGTTGGTGGAAGAAAACTGCCTTGTTTCCATGGTTACGCATCATAACAAATGTCCAAAACAAAAAAAAGTTTCAGTAAAAATCCTTCCAGCTGCACGGCATCCGATACCAGCGGAAACAATCATCCAAAAAATTTGATTTACATCCAGAAAAAGAGGAATTAAAGTTTCCAAAAGCAAACTCTCAGAATGAACGTAACAGAGCTGCTCCAACATGCAGCCACCTTGAGCGGCGCAATTCTAGAACTCATTGAAAAGAGCATTTGTGACATAATCAAATAGTTAGGGATGCGCAATATTGGATTTTTGGTCGATATCCGATATGTTAAAACTTAACCAATACAGATATTTTATATTTGTTATGGTATATACGTTCCTTTGTTAGAACATAGCCCTTTTATTTAGGCTTATTTGTTACAAAAATTGTGCAACAGCTGTAAGAGCTGGTGACAGATATTCAGTAACACAATGCACAGCACTTTTAACTTATATTGAATGAAAAGTGTTACATGTTATTTATTAGCATTAATCACCTGCGACGCTGTCTCACTTGTGGAGGCTTGTTCCAGGTTCCTAGCTGCAGTGTGGATCCTCTGCACTCCTGTGCATGAAGGACAGACTTTTTAAGTTCAAAGTTTTTGTCTTATCCATTGTGCTGTAAGACTAATCATGCTAACGGGGCTAACACTTGACATCCAAATGTCTGCGGTAAAACTCACCCAAGTGCTATCGACTATTAGCTTCTCAATGACGGCTTGTAACTAGGGTTGGGCATCGTTTGAATTTGATCGATTCTGGTTCCGATTCTGATTCTTTGTTTCGATTCCGGTTCCTTTCGATTCCCGATTCAGATTCTTTTTGTAGGCGGGGTAAAAAAATAAAATGATTGCAAGTGCTGCACTGAGCTGACTGGTCATTTTATTAAAGTTAAGCCATGCTTTCGACAACAGTTGCTCACTTTCCATGTTTAGAAACACTTCCGGTGGATTCTTCTTCGTTGGTTTTTGGGCGGGCGGCTACTTCCGTCTGTGGTAGGCATCAAAAATAGGAATCGAAAATACATATGTTGAACGATTCCGGGAAAACTGGACAGTTAGTCCCGGTTCCGAACGATTCTCGATTCTCGATGCCCAACCCTACTTGTAACTCAGGTAAGGTTACGTTGGAAAAATATAGCAGACTTGGGACGATGTGGCGAGGCTCAACCTAGTCCAAAAATCTTGAGAATCCAATATCCTCAATGGAAAGAAAAACTTCCACACCGCCGACATTTTGACTTCTTCCTCTCCGTGATCAGATCAGGTAGGCGCATGTGACGTCATCACGTTGTGCTGGCGCTGCAGGCATCTCTGTCACTGGGTTGTCATACAAAAACAGTGTATTTTATGGTGAGTTATTTTGATGGAATGGCCGATGTCCGATATTGAACTTTAACGCTAATATTGGCCGATACCATGCCGATAATATTGTGCATCCCTACAATTAATGTTTTTTAAATCAGCATTTTATTGCACATTTAGAGAAGAAGAGAGACATTCTTCAGTTCACTGTGCTCCTATAGAAGCCGCTCTGAGGGAGAGTTTAATCAAATGCTCCAGGGAGCCCCTTCTCCTCAAGGAAATGTGCTCCTGGTCATGCAGCAAAGATCAAGGAGAATAGTTAATCAGCACTTTTAATTAAGGTCTCCAAGTTGTGCACATGTGAGCGAGCATGCGTTGACGAGCCCAAGAAGCCCCCGTACCCTGATTGCGGATGATCTCATTGGCCTCGTTTTTACTCCTCCTGAAGTGTTCTTCCCGCTATCTGATGATGAAGGAAGTGTTTCTCTGTTGATGCTGTGTTGCTAGGCAACAAGCAGCTCCTACTTTCCCCCTCTGGACTGAAATATGTTTCAGTGAGTTTGCCGGTTGATACACAGCCATGATGAAACTTGGTTTTTCTTGGACTCTGACATCTCCAAACCACATTTTAAGAAACGTTGCAACATCTGGCTTGGATTTAACACCACGTTCATTGTTTTCTTTTCATTCAAGGGTTTGTCTAGTGCAAAAGCTGCTGAGATTCTGGCCCGCGATGGGCCCAATGCTCTTACTCCTCCTCCCACCACCCCAGAGTGGGTCAAATTTTGCAAACAGGTAAAATCCATGATTGATACCGTTTGAGTCTCGGAAGATTTTTGGGTTTTAAATATCTGCCGTTTCTGTTTTCCTTTAGATGTTTGGCGGTTTCTCCATGCTGCTATGGACCGGTGCCATCCTCTGTTTCCTGGCTTATGGTATTCAGGCTGTGATGGAGGAAGAGCCTGCAAACGATAATGTGAGGGAGGGGGGTAATGAAATGAAAAATTAATCTGTCAATATGTGTGGGAAAATGTGGACGTAACTTTTAAGTTTGTGTTTTCAGCTGTACTTAGGTGTTGTGCTGTCTGCTGTCGTCATCGTCACTGGTTGCTTCTCGTACTATCAAGAGGCCAAGAGCTCCAAGATCATGGACTCCTTCAAGAACCTGGTCCCTCAGGTGCCCTTTGACAATATCAAATAAAAGAGAAGACATTGGATCTGTTACGGCTTAAACCAACTTGTTTGTTCGTCTCATAGCAAGCCCTGGTCGTTCGTGACGGCGAGAAGAAGAGTCTCAACGCTGAGGAAGTGGTTGTTGGTGACTTAGTGGAGGTGAAAGGTGGCGACAGGATTCCTGCTGATCTGCGAATCATCTCTGCTCACGGCTGCAAGGTGGGTGCACCTGAACAAAGTGATTTGCAAACACTTGAGTTTATTAGAGCCTTACAAAGATTGAGGACTGCATTGACATAGCTGACGCCTCGAATTAAAGCTGAAAGCAGCAATAGAATAAACTAGAAAGTTCCTGGAGGAACGTGGCGGCCATTTTAAAATTTTGATTTTGACAGTACTAAGTGTTGGGGTTTGCTCTCAGCTACCACAACAAATTTCAGCTTAAAATGGCAAAATATCAACACGTTAGTTTTTTTCTTTTAAGCTATGATGGCCATCTTGGATTTTTGATTTCGATTCAACATGTGATGGGAAACGTTCTCAGCTATATCCAAACCAAATTTCAGCTCAATGTATAAAAATAGCTGAGTTAAAGCCATTTAAATTGAGCTTTGGTGGCCATCTTGAATTTTTTAATAGATTATTTATTGGGCATTGGTCTCGGATACCACCACACCAAATTTTGGCTTAAAATCTGTAAAAATGGCTAATTAACAGTATTTTTCCTTTTTAGCTCAGGGGGCCATCTTGGATATTTGATTTGAAACCAATGAAAAATGACTAATAAAAATTGCGTCTTTGTTTGCAAATTACGTCGCCATGGTAACTTGAAATACCAATTAAAGTAATAGCACACATCACAGCGCCGAGCTGGTCGTTTTGATATAACATTTGTGGGGGTACACGTTGTAGTTCGGGAAGGCCAGTCACGATAATCAATAAATCAATTAATCGCATGATAAATGAAAATTATCAACCTCATTTTCATTTATTGGCTTTATTGTTACTTTGTGTCTCTCTCGTTCTACTGAAGACACTGGATGACAAAAGGCTCAACTCTGGTGTTCTTCACGTACCCCTCCCTTTCTCTTTTCTCTTTAAAATCTGTTTAAACAGTCCAAAATCGTGTTTTTGGTTCGTTAAAAGCGGCCAAGCTGAGAAGCTAAGCTAACAGGCCGACCTCGGGTGGGGGAAAAAGTCCATCTTATTGAAGCTCCAAAATTCATGGTTGAAACCCATGCCGTCGTCTAAAAAGTTGCTTTTCTCTGCAAAAAGAAGCTGAGAACTTGCTTACTGATTTTTTAAAATTTATTAAAAGCTTTGTATGAAAAATGCTATGCTAAAGAGCTCAAACCACACCGAGCGTCCACCATTTTCAGAACCGAAAAATGGGAACAAGAGATGTCGCGTCAAGGAGCCTCCCTCCCATTTTTCTTAAAGACACGCTACTCACTCCCTCACTATCTATCCTTCAGTTCAAACAGTCTTATACTGCCATCCGGTGGTAGAAAAAGGTACTACACGCGAAACAAATTAACCAACATTTCTTCTTAAATTTCACAATAATTACCCATTATTGTCAAATTTCAAACAATATTATCGTTTATCACAATAATTTCTGAGTCAATTAATCACCTAGCAAAATTTGTTCTCGTGACAGGCCTAAGTTAGGACCACATTAAATTTGACGGAAGAGCAAGCTATAAAGTTAAGAAACCCTTTGTCAGATGGATAATAATAGGTGGCTGCATCTTCATATCTTTAACGTGTCTCTGCATGTTAAAGTTTTTTTTTTTTGGTCCCGTTCAACTCAACTTCTGCCAGTTAATCCTTAGAAAAGGTTTTAAATACAGAAAAAGGCAGTTTATTGTTTTTATTTACGGTAATCTTTTTTTTTTTTAAATGTTGACCTTTTTAGTTGTTTTTTTAGTCATCTATCTCTGCTGTCATTTTGTGTCTCAGGTGGACAACTCCTCCCTGACTGGTGAATCAGAGCCTCAGACTCGTGCCCCAGACTTCTCCAATGACAACCCACTGGAGACCAGGAACATTGCGTTCTTCTCTACCAACTGTGTTGAAGGTAAGAGAGTCCGGAAACATATAAAGGTTTCACGAACAGAAGCAGGTAGCTCGGGAAATATCAAAACAATTGTTTATTGCAGGAACTGCTCGTGGTATCGTGATCAACACCGGAGATCGTACTGTCATGGGTCGTATTGCAACGCTTGCATCTGGATTGGAAGTTGGACGCACCCCTATTTCCATCGAGATTGAGCATTTTATCCACATCATCACTGGTGTGGCAGTATTCCTCGGTGTGTCCTTTTTCGTCCTATCCCTGATTCTTGGATACACCTGGCTGGAGGCCGTCATCTTCCTGATTGGTATCATTGTTGCCAACGTACCAGAAGGTCTCCTGGCTACAGTCACTGTGAGTCTGGGTGTTCTTATGTCCCTTAAAGTTCCTGAGTGTGTCACAGCTGTTAGTTGACCCAGGTAAATCCCCACTCCAGGTGTGTCTGACTCTGACCGCCAAGCGTATGGCCAAGAAGAACTGTCTGGTGAAGAACCTGGAAGCTGTTGAGACACTGGGCTCCACCTCCACCATCTGCTCAGACAAGACCGGCACCCTGACCCAGAACAGGATGACGGTGGCCCACATGTGGTTCGACAACCAGATCCATGAGGCCGACACCACGGAGAACCAGAGCGGCACCTCATTCGACAGAAGCTCCGCCACCTGGGTGGCCCTGGCCAGAGTCGCCGGACTCTGCAACCGTGCCGTCTTTCTGGCAGAGCAAAGCAACATTCCCATTCTGAAGGTAAGTTTGTTTTAACCTTTGTTCTGAATAAATACTGTAATACCAAATCCGCTTTTCTGAAACTATATATACAAACCGGATTCCAAAAAAGTTGGGACACTACCGGTACCTTTAATACTATTGTATGTACATGAACAATTCAATTGGAGCCAATTCGATATGGCTGCCAAAGTCAACAGACCTTAGAAAACACACAAACTACTAAAACTAATTAAAATTTAGAGATATTTAGCTGAACTTTTGTGTGGTCGTAGCTGTGAGTTATCCCTAATATGTACAGTGAGGGCTAACCGATAATCTGGGATCTCCTAATTCTGTGTGCTTAGGTTTATTTTTTTATGTTTTTATATTATATTGATATTATATTGATATATTATATATAATTGTTCATATTATAGTGTTCATTATTATTATTAACATTATTTATTAAACAAAATAGAAAAGATGCAAAAGTGTATGCTCCAGATTTACCAATGTTAAATTTTGAATAGCACCTCTTGAGTTATCTCATTCAGTAAAAGAAAATGGGCACTGCCTATGCTTATGGTGGCTCGTAATGAAAATATAAAAGTTTAAAGCTGCACTATGTAACTTTGTAGTGCAGTCTGTAACTTTTCTAACAATATATTTTTAACATATTTCTTCACTCTGTCACTATCTACTGACAGACTGGTGTTAGACAAAGTAATCTCTGAAAAAAACTATAGTCCCCTTGCTTCTCTATCAGCATTTATAAAAACACTAAAAACACAGAGTGACCCGCCGTTAACCAGCCAATAAAAACAGAGTTTGTAACCAGCCAATAAAAACAGAGCTTGAATTTGAATCAGCCAATAAAAACAGAGCTTGAATTTGAATTTCAGCAGAGCAAGGGGGGCAGAGCCATATATGGCTCTGAGGGGGAGGGATCAGAATGCTTTGCCTGTTGAAAATATTTCTAAGTTCTGTGCTCTACAGAAAGTTACACATAGCACCTTTAACTGAGCATTGTATTTTATTTTTTTACAAATCTATTTCCAGTCTGCAATGGTAATACAATGAATAAGATGAGGTCTGAGGTCATAGCAGGGGTTTCCACTTGCTCCTGAAAAGCCCTAAAAATGTCCACTATTTTTAGACTACAGTAAATAAGCAGCAACAGAGACTTAAAGGGATTGTGACATGATTTTGTAAATTTGAATATTTGTCAGAACATATATATCTTATATCATTGAGCTCTGGTCGTTTTTGCATAATAAATTATAAATATATTAAAATTTCATTCCAAGTTATGATAGTCATTTCTCTGGGACACGCCCCTAAAATTCCGTGCATTCCGCAAAACCGTCATTTGACGTACACGTGGGGAGCCGCTGCTCAACGCGCATGTAATTAATAATGGCGGAGCATGTCGACTCAGACGAGTGCAGCATTTCTAGTATTGATCTAAGCAATTTGTCTTCAGTTTTGGAAGGTCAATATAAGTAGTAGAAGTTTTAATCTTGCTCAAATCATTTTATTGTATACTCTATTAATGGAAAACTTATTAACTTTTACGATTCAGCTTTAAAAAAAACGTGCAGGGAGCCTCGTGGCTTTGAGCACGTCCGATTGCGTTTGAGATCTATCATTTTAAGACAGTAAATCATCCAAAACCCTCATTAATAGACTCTCCCCTAATAAAAACAAACAACAGATCGTACCTGATTGCGCCGACATAATTTAAAAATACCTAAATAGCACCCCGTGTTGACTCGGTAGCTATGCTAATGTCTGTTAGCAAGCAGATGTCGGCAGATAGACCTCACGTCTGACATATATCATTTTTAAACAGTAAATCATCCAAAACCCTCATTAAATGACTCTCCTCTATTAAAAACAAACAACAGATCGTACCTGATTGCGCCGACATAATTTAAAAATACCTAAATAGCACCCCGTGTTGACTCGGTAGCTATGCTAATGTCTGTTAGCAAGCAATGTCGGCAGATAGTCCAGGTCACGTCTGACATATATCTTTTTTAAACAGTAAATCATCCAAAACTCTCATTAATAGACTCTCCCCAAATAAAAACAAACAACAGCTCGTACCTGATAGGCAGTAAGATGGTCGCTGCAGACATAGGACTCTCAGTAGGAACCCATCGGTCACAAGATCTCTGTACTTCCATTCTAGGCAAAGTTTCTCATCTTTTGGGAATTTGTGAAGGCTCACTTGTTCACTGCTGATATTAGAACACCCAAATGCGCGACAACGTGACAGCATTTTTCAAGTTACACCAAAAAAAAAAGAGTCGATCTTTCACCAAACAAAGGGGCAAGCCAGGCTCCGCCTTATGCCCAGTGCCCACGTGTACGTCACATGAAGATTTGCATAAATTCACGGGGCGTGTCCCAGATAATTCATGGTAAAAAATTACCATAAATTGGAATGAAATTTTAATATATTTATAATTTATTATGCAAAAACGACCAGAGCTCAATGATATAAGATATATATGTTCTGACAAATATTCAAATTTACAAAATCATGTCACAATCCCTTTAAGCTGCCAAAGATTAGCAGACGGTTTGGATATAATTAAAATAATATTTTCAAACTCTATAAAATTGTGTAACATGATCTTGCCTGCAGACCTTCAGTTTTACGTGTCGTTTTGAATGTTAAACGGAATAAAAAAATAAAATAATGGTCAATTATTTTTTATTATTTATTGCTCAGGCATAGTTCTTTTTAACATTATCTCCCCTGAGTGTACACACAGTACAAACACTCATTCCCTCCCCACACTAACACACACACACATGCTCCTTTCGTAGCTTTAAATCGGTCTCCTGAGTCTGGCCTCTGGTTTCATCCCTCTTCATGCACTCAGTTAACACATTTGTGTGTGTGTGTGTGCGTGTGTGTGTGTTTGTGTTTGTGTGTTAATCACCTGTAAATGTTTGGCTGGCATCATAATTACTACTCAATCTTGTTCACTGCTTATTATGTTTCTATATATCATTGTTTTAATTGTGTGAGGAGGGGAAACATGGTATTTTTTTTTTACACCAAGGTCTAATTATGTGGGGAGAAAGAAATGAACATTGGCCCTTTTATTTATTTTTGCTTGTAGATGAATACAAATAACACAGAGTAAAAATGTGGGGGCACGACTTTTCTTTTAAAAGTCAGGAAATCAACTAAAGAATGCCAGAAAAAAGCAATACAATAAAGCTAAAAATTTAATATCACTGAGTATAAAAATTAAGTCTGACGCCAAATGCTTTGACTCTGTTACCAATAACCCCACAGATGACTTGTGTCTTCAGCCTTCTTCCTGTTAACCTTTGATGGTTAAAGTTCGCTTAAGGGTTGTTGTTTTTTTACATAATGAAAGCAAACAAAAACAATACAAGCTGGGTCTTTCAGTCTCAGTTTGTCTTCACCTGAAAGGTATTTAATTATTTCCACTGCAGTCCCCAAGCAAAAAAATGATGTAGCACTTGGCGAAGAACCACTTGTTGGTAAGACGTTCCTTGTTGTTGGTCACCAGGAATGCACACATCTCTGGAGGGTTTCTAGACCACTCATCTTTACAGAAACTCTAAATCTCTCCCGTCTCTTGGCGAGTCAAAGCTTCAGCTCCCTTCTTGGATTTTCTAAAAGAGTGGGGTCTTGGGTCATGCCCATAATGTGCTTCTTTAGCCACTCCTTTGCACTGTGGCTGCGGTGCCATGGTATGGCAGCTGTCTCGGGATAGAAAAGTTGCAGGTTCCATTACCCGCCATACCCATATGTTGTGATGTCCTCGAACAAGACGCCTATTCTCCAACTGCACTTGGGTAGCTTGACTAGCTACCCACTGCTTCACTTGGGTGTATCTCATGTGTGATGGATCAGATGCAGAGGACACAACACATAGAACTTTCACTCTTGTTGCCTTGGTGGTATTGCCATGCTAGAAGACCCATCATCAATATTCTGGCTTTGGGACAAAGATTCTTGTCAAAGTTTTTAAGGTACTGTAGTTGGCCACATTCATTGGCCTCTTGTAATTAAGTTGTCTTGTACTTTAAAGCCAGTGTCTTGCTGGGCTGTGATGACTGGTTGATGAACCACATTGGGAAGAGGTCTCAAAAGGGTTTCCAAACATTTGCAGGGGTTCCTTATTTTTGATTTGCACGAGTTGCAAAAAGTACAATCATGTTGCTTGAGTTTTGCACATGTTCAAGAAATCTGTGGGACAAATATTTTCTCCAAATCTTTGTTTGTTGCAGGTGTCTCCAACCTATCTCAAGAGCACTAAAGCTTAATTTGACGTGCACAGGAATTCTCCTTTGACAGAAAACATCTGAGGCAAATATCCAAGTTTAAAAACCACACCAGTGATGATAATTACGGTATATAAAATAGGTCCATATCGGTGTATATTTATTGGAAAAGTGTACTCTTGTAGATAACTACCATAAGCTTGGTGGCAGCTGCCATGGTATGGACACAGTGGGCCGAGGCAGGTATGAGGGTGTGAATAGAGGTGGGCAGCAAAACATGTTCAGCCTTGAACAGTTTTGAAAGCCAGTAAGTTGTAATTTTAACATTTTTTTAATTATTACCCACTGGAAGTTTAGCCACATGACTTCCTGATTGATTGGTCGCACATGCATTTAATTTAGTGAGCCTGCAGCTCCAGCTTTGCAGCTAGAGCTGTTTGTAGCTGAGTGTGAAGCAGCTGGGATGAGAATCAGTACCAAATCTGAGGCTATGGTCCTCTGTCGGAAAAGGGTGGATTTCTCCCTTCGGGTTGAGGGTGAGGTTCTGCCTCAAGTGGAGAAGTTCTCGGGGTTTTGTTCACGACTGAGGGAAGAATGGAGCGTTAGATTGACAGATGGATTGCTGCAGCGTCTGCAGTATTGCAGACCCTGTGCCTGTCCATTGTGGTGAAAATGGAGCTGAGCTGAAAGACAAAACTCTCTGTTTACCGGTCGGCCTACGTTCCTACACTCACCTATGACCATGAACTTTGGGTAGCGACCGAAAGCACGAGATTACTGATACAGGCGGTTGGAGTGAGTTTCCTCCGTAGGGTAGCTGAACTCTCTCATAGAGATACGTTGAGAAGTTCAGTTATCTGAGAGAGACTCTGAGTAGAACCGTTGCTCCTCCACATCGAGAGGAGCCAGTTGAGGTGGTTCGGGCATCAGGTAAGGATGCTTCCTGGGTGCCTCTCTCAGGAGGAGCTTTGGGCATGTCCAACTGGGAGGAGACCCCAGGGAAGACCCAGGACACGCTGGAGAGACTATATATCTCGTTGGCCTGGTAACGCCTTGGGGTCCCCCCTGAAGAGCTAGAAGAGGTGGCTGTGTGAAGCGATGTCTGGGCCTCCCTGTTCAAGCTGCTGCCCCGTGACCCGACTTCAGCACAAGCGGAAGATAATGGATGGATGGATGAGCCTGCAACTCAAACTTTGCCTTTTGTTTTGCAATTTCCTCACAATTTTGAGTCTGCAGCTGGTCTGAAACAGTCACAGCCCAGCAATATAGTACTTTTTATCAGAAAAACTGTTGCTTCCACCTCCATGCTTTACTATGAGGATGGTGTTCGTTATCTCTTTCTCAAATTGATTTACAAATGGAATACAACATATATCTATATAGGTATTGTACCTTTATTTAACCCATTTTAATCCTTCTTTAAAAGCGAGACGTGGCCGGTGACGCCTCAGAGTCAGCTCTGCTGAAGTGTATCGAGCTTTGCTGCGGATCTGTCCAGGAAATGAGAGCGAAAACTCCTAAAATCTCTGAGATTCCATTCAACTCCACCAATAAATACCAGGTATGAAAACATCAATTTTAAGTGTTTGCATATATTTTTATTTTATTTTGAGGATTCTGTGTTTGTATGTACCATACTGCATGTACCATACTGTGGTCATACTGTCTGACCACAGTATCCTCACATCACGGTTAGCACACTGGGTTGGGATTACAGGTGCAGCATTAGAATGGTTCCCTTCTTATCTGAGTGACAGGAGTTTCTGTGCTAAAGTTAGAAATAGTGTATCTGCTTCAGTGCCTCTTTCCTACGGGGTCCCACAGGTCTCGATTCTTGGACCCCTTGTGTTTTCATTCTATCTGCTCCCTTTGGGGAATACTGTATCCTGAAACATGGTCTTTCATTTCATTGTTATGTTAATGATTGTCAGATTTATCCGCGTTTGAAACCTTACAGTTCTTGCACCATTCATCCTCTAATAAAATATCTGGACATTAAGACATGGATGGCTTCAATTTTTTTAAGTTTTAACGATCAGAAGACTGACGTCATAGTGTTTAGCCCAAACTCTACTGCTGTCTTTGATCCTGTAAACCTTGACTCTCTTCGGCCATATCTTAAGCAGTCCTTTATAAATCTCGAGATGGGTTAAGACTGACTTTAAAGTTTAATAAACAAATTAACTCTGTTCTGCAGAAAAGTGTCTTCCAGTTAAGGCAGAAAGCTATGCTTAAGCCAGTGTTGTCCAGATGTGACCTTGAAAAACTAGTCCATACCTTTATCACTATCTGACTGGACTACTGTAACGCTCTCTATGTTGGGGTCAGTCGGGTCTTCATTTCACATCTCCAGCTTGTCCAAAATGCTGCAGCTCATCTCTTAACAGGAACTCGTAGGTTTGATCATATTACACCAGTTTTGTCCTCCCTTCACTAG